>JAOPFK010000148.1:0-2500 GCA_026122265.1 Ammodytes dubius | reverse complement strand
GGGGGGGGGGGGGGGGGGGGGGGGGGGGGGGGGGGGGGGGGGGGGGGGGGGGGGGGGGGGGGGGGGGGGGGGGGGGGGGGGGGGGGGGGGGGGGGGGGGGGGGGGGGGGGGGGGGGGGGGGGGGGGGGGGGGGGGGGGGGGGGGGGGGGGGGGGGGGGGGGGGGGGGGGGGGGGGGGGGGGGGGGGGGGGGGGGGGGGGGGGGGGGGGGGTGGGGGGGGGGGGGGGGGGGGGGGGGGGGGGGGGGGGGGGGGGGGGGGGGGGGGGGGGGGGGGGGGGGGGGGGGGGGGGGGGGGGGGGGGGGGGGGGGGGGGGGGGGGGGGGGGGGGGGGGGGGGGGGGGGGGGGGGGGGGGGGGGGGGGGGGGGGGGGGGGGGGGGGGGGGGGGGGGGGGGGGGGGGGGGGGGGGGGGGGGGGGGGGGGGGGGGGGGGGGGGGGGGGGGGGGGGGGGGGGGGGGGGGGGGGGGGGGGGGGGGGGGGGGGGGGGGGGGGGGGGGGGGGGGGGGGGGGGGGGGGGGGGGGGGGGGGGGGGGGGGGGGGGGGGGGGGGGGGGGGGGGGGGGGGGGGGGGGGGGGGGGGGGGGGGGGGGGGGGGGGGGGGGGGGGGGGGGGGGGGGGGGGGGGGGGGGGGGGGGGGGGGGGGGGGGGGGGGGGGGGGGGGGGGGGGGGGGGGGGGGGGGGGGGGGGGGGGGGGGGGGGGGGGGGGGGGGGGGGGGGGGGGGGGGGGGGGGGGGGGGGGGGGGGGGGGGGGGGGGGGGGGGGGGGGGGGGGGGGGGGGGGGGGGGGGGGGGGGGGGGGGGGGGGGGGGGGGGGGGGGGGGGGGGGGGGGGGGGGGGGGGGGGGGGGGGGGGGGGGGGGGGGGGGGGGGGGGGGGGGGGGGGGGGGGGGGGGGGGGGGGGGGGGGGGGGGGGGGGGGGGGGGGGGGGGGGGGGGGGGGGGGGGGGGGGGGGGGGGGGGGGGGGGGGGGGGGGGGGGGGGGGGGGGGGGGGGGGGGGGGGGGGGGGGGGGGGGGGGGGGGGGGGGGGGGGGGGGGGGGGGGGGGGGGGGGGGGGGGGGGGGGGGGGGGGGGGGGGGGGGGGGGGGGGGGGGGGGGGGGGGGGGGGGGGGGGGGGGGGGGGGGGGGGGGGGGGGGGGGGGGGGGGGGGGGGGGGGGGGGGGGGGGGGGGGGGGGGGGGGGGGGGGGGGGGGGGGGGGGGGGGGGGGGGGGGGGGGGGGGGGGGGGGGGGGGGGGGGGGGGGGGGGGGGGGGGGGGGGGGGGGGGGGGGGGGGGGGGGGGGGGGGGGGGGGGGGGGGGGGGGGGGGGGGGGGGGGGGGGGGGGGGGGGGGGGGGGGGGGGGGGGGGGGGGGGGGGGGGGGGGGGGGGGGGGGGGGGGGGGGGGGGGGGGGGGGGGGGGGGGGGGGGGGGGGGGGGGGGGGGGGGGGGGGGGGGGGGGGGGGGGGGGGGGGGGGGGGGGGGGGGGGGGGGGGGGGGGGGGGGGGGGGGGGGGGGGGGGGGGGGGGGGGGGGGGGGGGGGGGGGGGGGGGGGGGGGGGGGGGGGGGGGGGGGGGGGGGGGGGGGGGGGGGGGGGGGGGGGGGGGGGGGGGGGGGGGGGGGGGGGGGGGGGGGGGGGGGGGGGGGGGGGGGGGGGGGGGGGGGGGGGGGGGGGGGGGGGGGGGGGGGGGGGGGGGGGGGGGGGGGGGGGGGGGGGGGGGGGGGGGGGGGGGGGGGGGGGGGGGGGGGGGGGGGGGGGGGGGGGGGGGGGGGGGGGGGGGGGGGGGGGGGGGGGGGGGGGGGGGGGGGGGGGGGGGGGGGGGGGGGGGGGGGGGGGGGGGGGGGGGGGGGGGGGGGGGGGGGGGGGGGGGGGGGGGGGGGGGGGGGGGGGGGGGGGGGGGGGGGGGGGGGGGGGGGGGGGGGGGGGGGGGGGGGGGGGGGGGGGGGGGGGGGGGGGGGGGGGGGGGGGGGGGGGGGGGGGGGGGGGGGGGGGGGGGGGGGGGGGGGGGGGGGGGGGGGGGGGGGGGGGGGGGGGGGGGGGGGGGGGGGGGGGGGGGGGGGGGGGGGGGGGGGGGGGGGGGGGGGGGGGGGGGGGGGGGGGGGGGGGGGGGGGGGGGGGGGGGGGGGGGGGGGGGGGGGGGGGGGGGGGGGGGGGGGGGGGGGGGGGGGGGGGGGGGGGGGGGGGGGGGGGGGGGGGGGGGGGGGGGGGGGGGGGGGGGGGGGGGGGGGGGGGGGGGGGGGGGGGGGGGGGGGGGGGGGGGGGGGGGGGGGGGGGGGGGGGGGGGGGGGGGGGGGGGGGGGGGGGGGGGGGGGGGGTGGGGGGGGGGGGGGGGGGGGGGGGGGGGGGGGGGGGGGGGGGGGGGGGGGGGGGGGGGGGGGGGGGGGGGGGGGGGGGGGGGGGGGGGGGGGGGGGGGGGGGGGGGGGGGGGGGGGGGGGGGGGGGGGGGGGGGGGGGGGGGGGGGGGGGGGGGGGGGGGGGGGGGGGGGGGGGGGGGGGGGGGGGGGGGGGGGGGGGGGGGGGGGGGGGGGGGGG
>JAOPFK010000147.1:0-54895 GCA_026122265.1 Ammodytes dubius | reverse complement strand
TAGAACAGCTGTTGCGACCTGCGAATCGCGGCCGTCAATAACATCCATAAACTGTAACTTATAACAGCGATCGGGACTGCATGTACTTACTCACACACGGGTGATTCACATAAACACGTTTCAACTGTGTCGACTACTGCGGCAACATGCGCGCTCACACACCTGACCGAGAGAGAAGAAAAGGAAACTTACTAGACAGACCCTCCGGCCGACTGACGTCACGGCCACTAACTGACAGCTATACTGTCATCCACACTGAACAAAACACATCTTAACACTCTATAAGAAATAACAACCCTGTAACCTATAAACTTTGGGGCCTTTTCTGCATGTAGCCTATGTGTGAGTGATTGTGTGTGTGAGTTAAATGTTAACAATCACTGGTAAACAGTGCAATTGGGAAGTGCAGCCAGCAGCGCTCGTGCACGGCTGTGTGTCGAGGGGTGGGGGAGGGAGTCCCGAGGGGAGAGGGAGGAGTTAAACGGAACTCAGAGGACAAGCTAATTTCAAATCATGCTAGCTCTCTCAGATCGTACAGTATAGCTTTAATTTGCTGCCAAGTCCTCTTCACCGTGGCATTGCAGCTAATACAGAACACAGATGGAGTAATGCAAATTAGACTATTGGTTATCTTTCACGGACATACTTTGACCGAGGAAATTAGGCCTATAAGCCGATCTCATATTGATTTGTTCCAAGTATATTTAATAATTTTAATTCATCGCCACTTCTAAGTGTACGTTTCAGATTTGAGAGCTTTAATGTGCAGTCTCGATATAAATAACTGTTAGGTGATTTAATTGCATTAAGTGGTGAACAGTGTTTAATTTGCTATAGGCTACTTACGAATTAACACGATCTGCAATATTTTGCCAACAATCCTCCCTCGCCTGGTTCGCCTCGCTTTCTCTTTTTTTTGGACAGTGTCCCAGGTGCACTTGAAGTGGAAGGAGAAGGAGAAGGAGGAGGAGGGCTTGCCACATCACTGGACATTGTGCCGGAGGTAGATGCTGGTGAAGGAGGGTTGATGGTGTACAGCGTCACAATGGTCTCATCGCCATCCTTATCTAGTGGCTAGAACAAAAAGGACACCACATGCAAGGGTTGTCAGTGACAGTGTGAATAGGCGGCAATTGTGCAATTCATGTTTAGTTAAATTGTAGTCTGTGATATGATAAGTCATTATTTTTCAACCGTGTCAGTATAGTGTAGAATCGAAGAAAAGTGCATTTTCTGAATACTACAATGTGAAATAAAGGACTTACCGAATCGGGGGGGGGGGGGGGGGGAAATGGTCGCTGTCATACGATGATTAACAAAGGCCTTTAGCCACCCCAAGCGCCGCAGAATTGGAGGTTCTGCCCCGTCCGCAGCATCCCCACTCCGCTTGTTGAGCGACTTGTTGTGGGCTCGGACGAAGCGGTCTCGCATGGACCTCCACTTCTCCTTCGCTGCCGTCCAACTAACATTCAGCCCCAGCCCGATCTCCTCCCAGCTTTTCTGTAGCATCTGTTTGTTTCTGTGACCTGGCATTGTGACGTCATATAGCCTATATGGGGATAGTTTCTGACAAGCTCGCATACCCTCTCTTCAAATAACTCCGCCATTTTTCAAAGTTTCTTTTTTGTGTATGCTATTCACGGCAGCTTTTTATACATACTGCCCGACACTGGCCCCACGATTTCCGATGGTACTGCAACGTTTGGTCCGTATAGGTACGCATCCGCAAGCTTGCAGGATACGTGCAGAAATACGCACGTAATGTACGCAGAGTACGGACAGAAGGCTCCGTCGGTATCCGTATGCGTATCTAACGTAGAGCATAAATTAGCCTTTAGGGTTGCAGCCACTGTCTGCCCCTCACTCCTCTCTTTCTCTATCTTCCCTCTCTTCTCCCCCTTCTCTCTCCTCCCTCTTTTCCCTCTCCCTTGTTCATCTTAGGGTTGCAGCCCCTTATCCACTCTTGCCTCTTATTAATTTTTTTTGGCATTGGTTCTCCTAAAATTGTGTGTATCTGTTTGATACGGTTGCTGTGTTTCCCAGAGAAAGTCTCTGTGGACAGTGAACCAGAGATTGAAGATCACGACATGACCGATAGCACCACACCGCCGTCTTCAACTTCTATGTGTGAGGACACGGGATATTTCAGCTCAGTGAGAGTGGTGACTGATTCACTCACTGCAGTCAGGTGTGTGTGGCACTGATTGGCTGATTGAGCCCAGGTATCAGGAGGTTATATATGCCCTGAGACCCCAGTGCTCTGTGCTGCTCATTATCTCACCTTCAGAGGTAGTGAGAGGTTGTCTCTGAGTGCTCTCTGTGTTAAGTGCTGCAAAGGAAACTGTTTTACTTGTGTATGCCTTCAGATGCTTGGCAGTGGTGGTTTTGTTGTTGCTTTAGTTTGTTATTATATTAAAGGTAGCCTGTGTGGCCCTTTACAGCCCTGTGCATTTTTGTTTTCTCCCCTTCCCTGTTGTCGCTTTTGCGATTTAGTGGTTATCCCTCTGGAGATAACTTTCAGACACCCCTGGGACCGCACCTGTGTCTGAATCTAAAACTATTTTGTTTGTTTTTTAGGCCCATGGATCCTGACCCCTGATGTCCAGGAGATTTTTCCTTTTGAATTTGAATAAAGTTCTTAATTAAATGAATGTTTCTCTTTCCTTCTACAAATAGGAATGTACATAAATATTGAAATGTGTTCCATAAACATTGTTATATTGTTTGCACACACTGGGGCTTAAAACATTCATCATTGCTGCTTTGAAGCATTTTACTGTTCACGTACGAGAATCTACATTCACGAAAAGGGAGCGTATAAATGCTACCAGAGGCCTGTTTCAGGTAGCTGGTTTTGAGGCAACCCAGAGTTTTTTTTGCTCTGAGTTAGTGGAAACTCTTGGTTTTCCGTTTCAGGAAGCAGGTTCAGCGCAACTGAGTCAGTTACTGCGGCAACATACGCCGTGGGTCTAACCTGCTCGGGAGGTCTGGTGGTTAGACCCACTCTGAGTTTGTTACGCTGCAGCTCCGACTGAAGAAAGAGTCACTGTTACAACGCGTCCCTGTACAGTTTAAAGCAAAATCAATCAATAGAAATCTCCATCGGGATGTTTTTATCGTGTACTGATGATTTTACGTTTTGATCGATCATTTATCTGATCAGTAGCCTTGTTCTCAGCCCTCGTTTGTTCATATGGCGGCCACCTTACACATCGTGAACATGTTCTAGCCTACTTTCAGATTAATTAACCTATTTGTATTGTATGTAGGCCTATATCATTCTTCTTTTTATTAACAGGGATTTTTTTAACGTCTGTGCCACTGAACAGATTTATGTCAGGTTGAAATGTAATTCTGCAGCTGGGGCTGCAAGCGATCGTTACTGTTCACTTGTGTCATCCCTAAGTCACAGACGAGCCTCGTTAAATAGCCTTATATGAATATAGAAATAATATAATTTAAACTGATCACTAGAGGACAAGGAATCTGGTAATACATCAATCAGGCTCTACAATGGAAACTGTCATCTAATGTGTCTTTCACTCCTCATTTAAAAGAAGAGCCAGTCTGTTTACTGCACAGTAGCCTATGAAGCTTGCCTACAGCGAATATAAAACGGTCAGCAATGCTGTGCGGCGGAAGCGTAACACTTTTGCTGCTGCTGATATGCGTAACTTAGGCTAATTCTTAAAATAGACTTGCTTCTCATACGGAAGTGTATGGTTCTATTGACAAATGTTACCCCCGTTGTTTTTCTGAACGGCCGAGGTGATTAGATCAGAGTTATGAGATAATATCCCTGTTAATTCTTCTCCATACCATAAACTCATTCGTTACTATTTTTAACTCTAGTGGGAGGAGCGGAGAAGTTTTTTTTCTTTTTTTGAGGAGTGGAGAAGAGGATCAAGCATTTGTTTCTTCTGTTTCCATGGTGAATCATGTTATCAGCGATCCATTGACGATGGCTTTTACGCACGCGATCAACCCAGAGTGAACATGCTCAGAGTTGATTAACCCAACGCTGATCACCTGTTCTGAAACTGAAAACCCAGAGTTTGTTAAACCTGCTACCTGAAACAGGGCTCAATAGTCGTGTGTGTTGTGTGTGTGTGTGTGTGAGACCCCTATTCTAACCTCTCCCTGAACCTAATGAACCATCAGCTGTGGAATTCATTCTGCCCTATTTGGTGCAATATAAACCTGGGGACATTGGGGTGACCCTCAGAAATCCAAGAGTACCTATTTGCAGACCCATGGGGAAAGTGGAGCTCCACCGGAAGCCACGCCCCAAACTCATTTCATTGGTCAGAATTGTAACCTACTCTGAATTTGTTTTCTTCTTTTTGTTTTACTGCCGGAGTTCACCTAGCGGTGAATAATAATAAACAGTTTCCACCGGTTATGGTGCTAGTACACAGTAAAATACGTCAGTTTGTTAAGGGTCCCAAGTGGCCAGGACGGTGGTAAAAAGTAGATGTTGAGGTAGAAGATGAATGAAGCAACGAAGCTTTGTGTACATCTTCTGAAATCCGTCTGTTTAATTCACAATCATCACGAGTAGGTCAATCACATAAAGATATTATATCTGTCCCCAGGGATGGAGGCAATTAGGACAGGAGGATTTGTGGAATGCCTCTGTCCTAACACCTCATCCATGAGGACAAACCAGGGCCAAGTGGCAGCCGTGGACTTGCCGTCCACCCCCTCGCCCGACGCTGGACATTTGCAATCCTAAGGCAGAGGAAATCAATCGTGGCAGTTAACAACAACCAAAAATCAGCTAAAGTGTTTTGCATGGTTAAAACAAATAATGTACATTTAAAATTATGTGAACGTACTTTATATTTTTTCTTCAAGTTGTCCCATTTTTTTTTGGCCTGAAGAGGAGTCACCTTCCCCTCCAGGCCCATTTCCTCCAAAATATTCCTAATCACAGAGAGAAGACAAAATAAAGGGGTAACATTCACAATCATGTTAATAACCCATGTTAACAATAGCCCATTTGTATGACCTACATTTAACCTTATTGTAAAGGTTACAAGTTGATCTTTGTAAAGGCTGTTCTTGTAACGGTTACAGTTAAATTAGCCCTCATCCTATACAAAGCCCATGATAATCAGACCACTAGTAGCTGGGACAATACCCATTTTCTTTGTTGTGTGTTTTTGTAGTGATTTCACAGGGATGTAAGTTGTGACCTTGTTGTGTTTCTCTTTATAACTCAAAATAAGACATTCAAGTTAAACGATTTCTGGGGGATCTTGTGTGTGTCCTTAATGAGGACTAATTTAACTAACCTTTACAAGATGGTCAAATGTAAATATTACAAATGGCCTATTGTGAATAATTGTTATAAACTAACTGACATTGTAAATAAACTTGTGTTTCCTTACCTCCAAGACACGGAGGCCGAGTTTTTGGCCCCGGTGAAGAGGCCGTCCTTCTCCCCCCTCAACTTAATTAACTGAGCCGTATGCTCCTGGCTCCCCAAACCAAAAGCACATGTTAGAATTAGTTTTGCTTCACACTACCAAACAAAAGCAGCTTAAATAGCAAAATAACCAAGTTAACTGTGTAAAAATTCCAACGTTTGTAGTAACAAGTTAACCAACGGACATTGACGGGACAGGGCATGAAATCAGGCGGACTTTAGAGCGTCTCTGCCCGGGTAAAAGTTGCACGAGTTGGTGGTGTTGGAGGTGTTTTCCGTTGCGGTCAGTGGAGGAATTCTAAACCTTTTGGGATTTTTTTTTTAACGATTTTGAAGTGTCTCTTAACTTCCTATTAACAAAGTAAAATCTTGATAAATGACAAGAAATATATGTTAAGATGTAAAGCTCGGAAAGTGTGTCTTTTTTTTTTTTAATACATTTTCCTAAAAGTTAGCGTCACTAACATCATTAGAACGTTACCTTACTTCACCAATTATTTCGAAGGACATAGAGGTTTTATGAGGTTACTTTTGTTTTTTTTTACATTTGTATCGTTAGTTATTTGAGTTAGGCGACTTGAAACCCAATACTTACATTTGAAGGCGTAACAAGCTGCCACTGGCACTTCGTCTCGAGCGTCTTGAGATGCCATCTCTGACGAAACCGCAATGAATCTTGGGATTTATAGGGCTGTGAAGGATACATCTGATGCAGCCTTCAAAACCGTGAAACGAAGGCTGCATTTCACGACCGCATATGAGGAGCCTTGCAAGGAGCCTTGCAAATGGAACAACCTTTGCGCGCCGCTATGACGCAATCTGTCTTCAAATGCAGCCTTTGTAGACCGCAACCCCTGAATCAAGATACAGCCACAGAAGTTCTCCTGCTTGTACACTGCCCCTGGGAGCAGAGCTAATTGAACAAACCTGTGTTTTGATTGGCTCATTAGTACACCACTCGATCAGTGGCAAACTAAAACCTGCTACATACTCCGCATGAAGAAAGAACTAACCATGCGTTCCAAATCACATACTTTTTCTTATACTACATACTAAAATACAGAATAGTCAGATAAGGAAGCTTTTTTTAAATTATTATTATGGCGAAAAATGTCAAGAATAAAGAGGAATACTCCAAAATGCAATTGGAGTTAGTGGGGCATCTGTCTATTTTTAGCATACTACAATTGACGTGCATGAATTGGGACATCCTAAATCTGGAACTCAGGGAACGTTTTCGCTGACAGAGCTGCGAGAAGTTCTTTCTGGTCTGGACATTTCATACTTCACGAGAACTCAAGTGCCGAACTCCTCACCGCGGCACACGTCACGCGTTGTTACAATAATAGCGCCAGCTGATTTTCCTCATTGACCTCAGACTGACCAATCACACAATAGTTCTCGGACAAGCGGCGAGAAGAAAGTTTGGCCGGGACGATGTGTCGAGAACAAGCTGCAAGAACAGCTGAACAATGGTACTAAAAACACAATGAACACAACATCAATAATACTATAAATTAAAACGATAAAACACATGAAAGTAACGTCCAACAGATTTCATACTTACTTAAAAACAATTGGAAATGGGGCTACAAAAAAGATAAAGTAGCTGGACAACAGAGTTATTCTGCTTCGTTCCTCTCACTGCATTTAAATGCATTCATTATATTACAGAGAAATATGTTCCGTAAAAGAAAAAGAGCTCCAAGCCCAACCCAGAGGACCCTCCATAATTTTTAATTTTATGTTAATATGTTTATGGAAAATCCATGTGTCTTTCTTCAATAGCTTCTACTTCATCTGACCCAGTGTCTCAAAATTATTTGTTCACACAATTTCTCAGATTAGCCTCTTAATTTTCCTCTCAAAGTGCACCAGATTCATGCATTGCGATTTAAAAAGGTATAAAAAAATCTCCCGGGGGGTGGGGGGGCATACCCCCGGAACCCCCTACGAGGGTCTGGATCTCGGCTGTATAATATTTTTACACAGCTGCACAGTGGAGGCACTAGCGGAAAACACTGGGTGTGTGAATGACATTTAACAAAGGTCGATAGATTCAGCAGCGCTAACATTGGAGAGGGGCCCCCTAATCATATTTCCCTTAGGGCCCCATGAAGGCTTAGGCCGGCTCTGCACAATATTTGTTTATTAATAAAAATGTAAACATTTAATTGAACTGGGATAAAAACATGTACCTGCAGGGAGCCTTTGGGGCAAGGGAGTTTTTGGGTTAATTCCCAGACCTGCAAACTCATAGGAGGTGAAAAAGGTGACAAACACCCGTACCTTCTGGGGGGGGGGGGGGGGGGGGGGGGGGGTCGGGTGTGTTTTTCGCTGTCCAAATGATTGACTAATGTTAACTATCATTCACACAACCAGAGTTTTCCACTATTGCCTCCAATGTCCAGCTGGGTGAAAATAATAGCCAGCTGAGATCCTGACCCTCCTAGGGGGGTCCGGGGGTATAACCCCCCGGGAGATTTTTTTTAAACTTTTTAAAGTGAAATGCATGAATCTGGTGCACTTTGAGAGGAAAATTAAGAGGCTAAATCTGAGAAATTGTGTGTGAACAAATAATTTGGAGACACTGGGTCAGATGAATTAGAAGCTATTGAAGAAAGACACTTGGGTTTTCCATTAAAATGTTAATTTAAAATAAAATGTTATGCAGGGTCCTCTGGGTTGGGCTTGGTAGTCTTTTTCTTTTATGGGACATATTTCTCTGTAATGTAATGAATCTATCTATCTTCTTCTATCTATAAAGCAAGAAACGTCTGTCTGTGTGTGTGTCTGTGTGTCTGTCTGTGGCTCGCATATCTCTCTGAGTTTTGGTCAGATCGGCATGAGCTTCCGGATATTGCTTAAACACAGCACGAAGGTGTGCATCCTTCATCCTTCATCCTTAATTTTGAAGTTGTAGAAGTTATCATATTTATATCATGCTGGCGAATAGTAGCTTACATGCGCACAGAGCCGACTAAACCCCGCCTCCCTCTGACGAGCGGGACACACACACACACACACAGCAGACCGACACAGCCTTACTTCCTCAACAACTCCTCATCTGCTCCACCTGTCCGCTAAAGACTGCGCACAGAGCCGACTAAACCCCGCCTCCCTCTGACGAGCGGGACACACACACACACACACACACACACACACACACACACACACACACAAAGCAGACCGACACAGCCTTACTTCCTCAACAACTCCTCATCAACTCCTCATCTGCTCCACCTGTCCGCTTTAGTGGTAAAGACTGCACTTCACGCTATTTTCGCTGTAATAATACAGCACGGTCTCGGATGCTTCCACAAAATATCCGTTTAAAATCTAAACTGAAAGCCCGAGCGCGACCGCGCGCGCACACACACAAGTCCGCTCTGTCCAATATGTTTCTTTGTTTACCTGCTTCCTACGGGCACTGCACTAGTACATTTAAATGCAATGAGAGGAACGAAGCAGAAGAACTCTGTTGTCCAGCTATCTTTTTTTCCACAGACGAGGCTGAAATAGGTTATACAGTGCATGGGCATCTGAGCCCCATTTCCAAATGTTTTTAAATAAACTCAATACACACTGTGCGTGAACGTGACGTGATCAGTTAAACTTGGATTACCTCCCAGATGAACTGATTAAATTATTGGGCTATTAACTATCTAGACCAAAACATTGTATTCATTTTTTTGTATGATATAATAATATGATGTTAATATCAAACACATACATTTTTTATTTTTTAAATTGGGGGGGCCTGTCGGTCGGGGGCCCTAAGCAACCCCTAAATTTGCTTATGCCTCGGGCCCGGCTCTGATTGTGAGCGCACTGCAGATGCTTCATTTCTGCAATGTGCGCTCATTAAAATGTCAGCTTCACTTAAGAGTCAACAGTTGTGTGGGTCAGAACAGTGCAGTGCAAAATATGCAGCATAAAGCTATTACATTCGTCTACGACCGTGATGTTAAATCACCTTCACACAAAGCCTCCGCCCGAGCAAAGCAGCGAGTCGATCGCTGTGACGGTGAAAATCACCGGGACTCGGGAGACCTCGCCAGTGTGAGCGAGTGAGACGCTGCTCAGAAAAAACTCTGTGGTTTGATAGATGAAATCAGTCGGGGATATCCTGCCCGTTAACGTAGTCTACGGGAACGGCTTCTGCGATCTGTTTCTATATCTCGAGTCTAAATCATGGACATATACAGAATACAGAGAGCCATGTCGGCAAACTGACAGCGCGACTAAATAAAGGGACTGTACAGTGAGCTGCGTCCCTCCGTTACTTTCTGTTTTCAGCCGAGTAGGCTAAGTCACATTCACCTCTAAAGCATTAACAGTGTTTAATCAAAGCCTCTAATTTTTTATTTTGCATTATCAAAAAGGCTTTGATTGAGACTTTTAGCCAATTCTAAAGTCTGAACACACACACAGCGGCAGCAGTAGTGATACTTTACGGTGCCCGATTTTAACGCTGATTGGACAATACTCATAGCCTGGTGCTACCAGACCATCGTACTTCATTTCATTTGTACAGAAGGTCTGGCAGTGCTGTAATTGGCAAACGTTCACTCACTTGGAGGCGGGTGTCTGTCGAAGTTTAAAACTATTGGATCTGCCCAGTGCCACTCTGGATTAGCCAACCAATCGCATCACGTTTGGTCGTCACGTGTGTCATGAGCCGGCTTTTGACGGTGCGTTCCAGTTGGACAGGAAACTCGGAAATTTCCGACTTCACTACATATTGTAGTCTATGAATCTAGCAACAGTAACTTGTTAGAGCCTAACGTTTAGTTATTTGGACGAGAAAGGTTTTAGGCGTCCATACTTTCGCGAGCAGATGCACTGGAACGCAGACAGGTCGGAACTCGGAACTACCAAGTCGGAAATCTCCTTCTTCCGAGTATAAAGGAACGCAGCATTCAACTGAGCCACTCGCTCTGTTCGCTGATTGGACACTCAGAAATCTGATTCGAGCAGGATCCCACTGATACACCCCATCACCAGACTGACTACTGAAGGGAAAATGAAATTTGGCCGGAAGTAGGAGGGCGGGCGGAGCCAGGCTACAATACTCATGACGTCTACCAGAGATGTTTTATTGCCAAGATAACTATATTCCCGTGTCTCACACTACGGTAACTCGCCCACACAGTTCAGTCTGGGAAGCGCTGGCTGACTTCTCTGGCAGCTGCCGCTACCCCAACCCCCCCCCCCCCCCCCCCCCCAAAAAAAACAAAAACTCTTCGGATCTATACGATTCACGTGGGTCATGTATTTTGATTCAAAACGGCGAAAAGCGACGAGTTTGCAGGTATGAATTCCTCAAAGATATCCAGGAATGCCTCGAGGTAGGATGTGCGTTGAAGTCTGCACGTATATTATATTAACTATTAAATTAAGATATAAGTTAGGCTGCATCTATTTAGTGTGATTTTATGTATGAGTTAATTTTCGCCATGTTTTATTCAGATACCAATCTTTTATTGTGTAATTGTTCATACAAATGCTCTAATTTAAGTTAGTAGCAAAATACAGTAGGATATACCGTCTTTGCAGCTAGCAAACCACGTGTTGACCAACCTTTTTAAGAAATACAGTTAATAAACAACAAATAAAATGAAAATAAAGGACACAACTAGAATTAAGAGATGATACTTATTTATTGTCTGTCATCATGCTGATTTAAATTCAGAACAAGGGAGAAAAAAATAAAGGAAATCATGATGACAAGTCACAGAAGTACAGTTAATAGAAAAGCAAAAAACTTTCTTCTTTCGTGTAACATCAGAGGTCCAAACTTAATGGACAACTACAATTAACATGTTAGTTGTCATCATGCTACATTTAAATGAAAAGTAAATGGAACTAAGGGACACAACTAAGTGTGCGTGTATTTGTTGTCATAAATGTAAAGGAACTCACGGACACAGCTACAATTAACTGTACTTTCTGATTTAAATTAAAACAAAGGGGACCAACCAACCAATATAATAATCTTCTTATTTTTTATTCAACAATAATCATGATCCTGTAGAACCTGGATCCTGAGGTCAGCAGCAGAAACTGCGGCAGCAAGCCTTCTCCTCAGAGCATTCCCGGACTGCTGGTGGTCGCAGGCTTCAACGGGGTCACCAGCATCATCCTCGTGCATCCTCCTCAGGCTCCAGGATGTCCCCGTTACTGATGCAGAGGTTGTGGAGGAAGAGGCAGTTGATGATCACCTCCGACACAAACTCCACCTTCACCTCTAGGGCCTTAAGAAAGATGGAACGCCACCGGGTCTTCAGCACCCCAAAGGCCCTCTCCACCACGCACCTTGCCCTGGACAGCCGCGAGTTGAACCTGGCTTCCACTGGGTTCCTGACTGGCTCGCGAAACGGGTTCAGAAGGCAAATTGGCTCAGCCAAGCAGGGATACCCTCCATCTCCAATGAGGCACCATCCTGGAGGTGGGTACAACTGGTTGGTGTAGAAGGGGCTGCACCTCAGTATCCTTGCGTCGTGCACCGAGCCAGGGAAGCCTACATGGGCGTCAAGAAAGAGACCCTTGTGGTCTGAGATGGCTTGAAACTGTATTGAGTGGTAGAGCTTTCTGTTGAAGTAATCAGCGGCATAAGCAGCAGGAGCCACGATGCGGACATGACACCCGTCAATACTCCCAGCCACGTTACTGAAGGCTTGGGAGCCCGACAGCTGCTGGAACCCAGCCCCAATCACCTCCAGCTCCAGCTCAGCCCTGTTTGGGAAGCGGAACTGGCTCCTGAATATTTGCTGTATCCCGACTCACACGATGGACAAGATCATGGCAGGTGGAGCGGGGGATATCGAAGGCCTCAGATGCAACCCTGTAGGATGTGCCAGACGCCAGCCAAAAGAGGAAAACTAGGACCTCAAAGGCCTTCCCCCAACCATGCTGTGGATCTTCATCAAGATGACGGACAAGGTTTTCAATCGTTGGCCTGGACAGACGGAAGTCCTTCCTCAGGTCGCCATCATTGAAGTATAGGTGCAATAAGGGAACATGGGGATTCACCCTGCAGTATGGCCCTCTTGCACCAACCTAAAAAAAGATGTTCATATTAAGTATATTGTAGCCTACTTATTATACTTTTTAGTAGTTATTATGAACAAATATATTTATACTTTGTTGTATTATTTCTTTCTAGTGTGCTATAATGTATGTATTTCTTAATTAGCCTAATTTTTTTTACTATTTATTCTTCTCATACTTCTTTTCTTTATATCAACTTTTGTCTATTAAACATGTATTGGTGGAATAAAGACGTCTCAATTTCATTTCATGACAGTAGGATTGTCACAATCTCTCTAATCAATTGTTGACAACACATTGATATTGTTTAGCAAACAAATTAAGTCTACTTACTTGATTGCCATCATGTAACGCAAACGGCGCCGACAGTCGTCTCCTTGCTGCCAAACCTCCAGTTCTTGTAAGTGGCATTTTGCATCGATCTCTGTCTATCATTTGGCCTATCTATTTATACACGCATCAATCAATCAATCAATCAATAGTCTTTCAGTCCACCTGTTCTAACAAAGGTGGAACCGCAGGGAAATCACAAACAATAAACTGTAGAAAAAAACGTGTTTTATTTTTTTGTATTAACATTCTTCTGAAAGTCATAACATTGAAAATGTAGACCAAACTTAAAAATAAACTTGTTATAAACAATGTTTTATTTAAGAGAGCGGCTCCGTAGCTTGGCAACTGTGACGTGATTCACGTCCACTGACATGCTTGAGTATACTTCAGCTTAAAACGTTTTGGCGCAACTTGCATACACAATCGATCTTTGAGTAGAGAGTATGCAGTATATAGATGGTGAGTATGTAGGATGTAGGATGCTAGTATGGCTTTCCGAACACAGCCATAGTCACTCTTTGGCTGTGTCTTGATTCAGGGGTTGCACCCTTGGTAGGACGCAGTCTCGCGGTCTATGAAGGCTATAGCCTATTAAGGCCGGTTTTAAGGCCAACAAGTCTTGTTAAACGGGACGGTCTCCGCAGGTCTCCGTTTACGAGCATTTCCGGTTTACGTAACAAGCCGTTACCTTGCGTGACGACTCGCCGCTCCTGTGCTGCCTAGCAACCCTGATTGCTGCCAACGGAGACAGCCCTGTCAACGGAGGAAAAAAGAAAAAGAAGTTGCCTACCAGACGAAAAGAAAAAAAAGTACAAGAAAAAAAGAAAGGAAGATAAAAGTTAAGAAGATGGAGCAACACGTTGCTGTTTTGTTATTTTATTTTATGCCATCTCTGAAAAAAACGCAATGAATCTTGGGATATGTTGGGCCACGAAGGATCCATCTGATGCAGCCTTCAAAACCGTGAAACGAAGGCTGCATTTCACGGCTGCATATGAGGAGCCTTGCACGGAGCCTTGCAAACGGGACAGCCTTTGCGCGCCGCTATGACGCAATCGGTCTTCAAATGCAGCCTACGTAGGGTGCAACCCCTGAATCAAGACACAGCCTTTGACTCTAAGGATGAACTGTCCTCCTCCATGTCAAAGAACAAGCTGATAGCTTGACTCACGTTCAAAGTTTTCTTCAATATGACTAAAACATTCTCTGTAGTCTATCTTCAAAACTCTCAGTACCTCTCAATCTTACTCCGCGTGTCTGTCACTTTTGTTTGCTAGCAGGGAGCCTTGTCTCTCTCGCATAGAGGGACTCCCGCCCTGCTCCCACCCCGTCACTCTTCTTCTTCGTCTCTTTTCGTGTAGCTTTGTATCACTACGCCAACCCCTCCCCCTCCTCCCCTCCCTGGTAAATGCAGCCTGTTGAGCAGGAACTTAAGGTTAAGAAATTAATCAAGGTTTTCTGATATATGAGTGAGGTATCTCCAGGACCGAGTCGCTTCATCCAGGCACTCGGGAAAGGCCGGAAGCAGCAGGCTGGTGGAGGCTTTAGCCTTTGGGAGTCGCTTGCCCTCGTAGCGGGAAGTTGCGGTCTCTACCGGGGGCTCAGGCCACTCGATATTCAGCTTCGCAGCTGCCTTTTTGCAGGCCTCGTGGAGATCCACACTGACGGCCGGGTTCGGGGAGCTGGTGCACATGCCGCCTACCACCATAGGCGACACGGTGCGCGGGGAAAAAGAATCATCCTCCTCGTCCTCATCAGAACCGAGGCTTATGGATTCCTCTCCCGACTCGTAACCGCCCTCGGCTTCGTCAGGCTCTGCCAGCAGGCTAGCCTCGACGTTGTCGTGTTGGGTTAGCTCGAGCGGCTGGGAACCTTCGGTGAGGTCCACCTCTGATCCCCAGCTGGTGCCCGGTGGGACGGCGATCCCCCGGGAACCTTCCGCTAGCTCCAGTAGTGGTGGGTCGGTTACCCCCATTACGGGATCTTCTGCGAACAGTTTCGCTTGTTTGTTCAGTCGGCGTTTGCGGGTTTATGTGAAACGTGTGCAGTGCTCGCAGGTAGCCGGGGATGCAAGGGCCGCCTTGGCGTGTTCCAGCCCGAGGCAGTGGATGCAAGCGGAGTGGCTATCCGCTCCCGACATCTTGTTCCCGCAGACGCAGGACTTTGTCAGAGGCTTCCCCGAGCCCTCGGTTAGGGTAAGTTCAGGCTCTGACTGCATGTTTGCTCTCCGCTTATTAACAGCCGCTGTTTAGTGACAGGCCAGCTAAATAAAGTGGATTGCAGCTAGTATGTGTACTAGCAGCTACTGTATGGTGACAGTCTGGCTTTAGCTTCTCAACTCAGAGGTTTGCTGTAGCGATGTAGGCTAGCGTTCGGTGACTGAGGGGTTAGCTCGCTCTATGAACTGTTTGCTAGGCCGTCTACAACTTCCTTCCAAGAGGTGCTTCTAGGAGCGAGAAGAGGTAAAAGACTGAAGAGATGACGTGACAACGGGACTTATGTAGTAGGAGGAAGTCCCTCCTCTGCAAGGCAGACGTCACGTCTATTGGCCAGTCACGACTGGCGTAGTGTAAAATTGCTTCTGGAGGACAGCGCGAGGGGCGTGTCCCGTAGTGAGATACCGAGCGAATATTGAAAGAAAACTAGTTTCCAGCATAATTTTCTGATCGTAAAATGACATAATAATGGCAGCGACCATCGAATTCTCATACTTTTGAGCCCGTGAAAATAAAATTGTTTTGTATCAACTTTAAACCATCGTATCAGTTATACTGGGTCTATTTGGATGAAACAAATACAGGCAGATAGTTTCAAATCAGTACTTTCGACATACGCCGGCGGCGAAGTTGTCCGCGCTGTGGTTTTTATGCTGCATTGGCTCGAACGTGATTGGCACGTGATATAACGCACAAATGCGTGACTGGGGTTCAGATAATATTTAAATATTATATTTGAACGACAGTATAATAAAGAGTGATTTGTGCATGAAAAAATAATAATATCCCCTTCATTAATGCGTTTAACCTAATAAGCCTAATTATGAAGTGATAATTGAACATGATGTAACTTTTTACTTGTGCATATCTTGTGACATTTGTATTTCTTTTTGTCATAAGTAAAAGTAGGAAATGTTTAATGAAACAGAATAGAATGTGAAGGCTCATCCGGTTAAAGTTGACCAGAGGAAGGGGGAGGACCATAGGGTCACAGGAAGTAATAGGGGGAAGGACCTTATATAGCCATACAGTAGTAAGGAGTAGAGGGGAGGGGGCTACCAGGGTTCCCCCACACAGCTGTGCCTTTTTCACTCCTCCCTCTCCCAAGTCTCATTGGTTCTCAGTTCACTATATAAAAGCAAGTTTTGAGCAGGACATGGCTCTTTTGGGCCGCTTTTTGCGGAGACTCCTATAGACTCCTATAGTTTGTCAGGCTCTGTTCCAGCACACTCTATCTGCCCCCTTCAACCATGGAGGCAGAAGAAAAACTTTGTGAGTCCAAATAACAACACATCTTTGAACCTCTTGACACTCAGAATGACTTGGTTAAATATTATTAGACTAGGAAATCGGACAAAATTACTTGGAAGTGGCATGGTATTTTTGGAAAATGCTCTAATATGGGGTACGCCTTTCATTAATAGGTTCTATAGCGATGCCTGTCTAAATCCTTGTCAATTTAATAAGATTTCGTAGAGCTTGAGATAGTACTTAATAGCCAAATAAAGCATGTATTTGTCTGGGTATTGTTTCAAGGTCTACAACAAATTTAGAAACGAGATCAAGAATTATTAGACTAGGAAATCGGACGAAATTACTTGGAAGTAGCATGGTATTTTTGGAAAATGCTCTAATATGGGGTACGCCTTTCAATAATAGGTGCCATAGCGATGCCTGTCTAAATCCTTGTCAATTTAATAAGATTTCGTAGAGCTTGAGATAGTACTTAATAGACAAATAAAGCATGTATTTGTCTGGGTATTGTTTCAAGGTTTACAACACATTTAGAAACGAGATCAAGTAAAAATAACTATTGAATGAGTTATAGGCATACAACCTCTTTTCTTTTCCTTTCTTGTCCATTTTATGTATTATACCTAACTCTCTTGAATTTTGTAAATAAAATCCCTTACATGTTGTAAAGCCTCAGTTGTGAATTAGTTTATAACTGGAACAGAAGGACTTTAGGTATAGGGTTTTTCTTCAAAGAGATGGTTCCGTCCCCGGGGAGGCAAGAACAATTTGATTCCACACAACGGCACATTACTGATTTAAAACACACACCATATCATACAACTAACCTCTCTGTAAGGAGAGAATATGTTGATACACCTAATCTTTAAAAATAAAAGAATAGGTTATAATACCTTCCCAGGTTTAAACGAGGTTTAAATTCTGAAAATAGTATAGTTGTCCTATTTTACTAGAAGGGCGGTTTACGAAACTAAGTTAAATACAACTTAGAAGCAATACACTTGTGAATGATATCTTCCGTGAAAACAAAAGGAGGATTTTCTGAAGCAATATTTAAAAGGGTTTATAGTTTAGCGGAGATCGGCATCATCATTAAGGATGAGGTGGCTCTGATAAAGTAAAACTCTGAACACAGTGGTATATATTGAATATTGTACTTTATTATTAGACGTAAAAGTAGAGGAGGTTAAAGAGGGTAAATCCAGCGCTAGGAGACAAAGAGGCGGGGGTGAGTGTCTCTGGCAGGACCCGTGGTGGGAGGAGAGTCTTCTTTATGAAGGAATAATAAAAAATTAAAGCATTGTGCTACAAGTTGGTTAATACGGGTTTGATAGGACATAACTAATCAACTTTGTATACTAGCTTTTTCATTATAGATCAGACTTTCAAAGTCGAGATCGCTTTAATTAACAGAAAATAATTAAATGTTATATTTGAACAACAATATAATAAACGGAGTGATTTACCGTACAACGTGTTTCACACCGGCGGGAGATGTCGTTCAAATCAGATCACTTGAATTTAGCCATTTCTTAAGGAAGCCACAAACAAGTACACGGACACGCTCTGTCTCAAAAATACACACACACACACTCTTAAGTCAAGTCACTGACTGTACAATGTTGCTATAAAATAAGGCGTTAAAATGAATAAATAAATAATGATGACTATTATACCAAAATAAAACCTAACTTTAAAACAGTTAAATGAAAAATGTATTATTTGTATAATAAACTAGATAAAACAATGACTTACCGCTCAACTTGCTTCACACCGGCGGGAGAATGCGTTCAGCTGAAATCTTAGTGACAGGAACGTTTGCAAAATGTGTGTCCCGTTACCCGATGAGCTCCATGCTATAACGCCTGGGAGTCTGGAATGAAATAAGTAAGGGTTAAAGCTCCCATATTATACACTTTTCGGTTCTATTATACACCATATTATATGGTCTTAGTGGTCCCTAATACGTGTTTCTTTAATTGTTTGCTGAAAAAAACTTTCAGATAATTTATTGTACTATGCTGATGTTCAGCTAATCTCACAATGGCCTATTTTTTAAAAAAGAGTTGCAGGTCCCCTCGTAAATATACAATCTTTGAGCTCCCCCCGCCCCCTGTCCGGAAGCGAAGCCAGATACGCCTCGCCCTCTGTCTGTCAGGGCCGTGGACCAATAAGAAATAGGGGTGTGGGCTGCACAGTGGAAGCTTCTGGCTTTACGGTTTGTGAGGTCAGAAAAGGGGATAATTCTGACTGGAGTGTTTTTGGGGGGAGGGGTGGGGGTTTCAGAAAAGGGGAGAGTGAGAAAAGGAGAGATTGTTATTTTTTTTGATATTTTGGCAGTCTCTAGGCACACCGTGGACGCATGGATATGTTGGAACACATTTAAAAAGTGAATTTAGCATAATATGGGACCTTTAATGCCCGACGGGGCGTCCATGTATCAGGGATTAATGGACACCGTGGAGGCGAGAACTGTCCGACGCGCAGCACTTACATAAGTGATGAAAGTGCCTTCATCACTTATGTAATGGAAACGTAGTTCAGTCAATAGGAACAACCAAGGATACGACCTAGCGATAACAGAATTTGGCTGTAATGGTGCGTTCAAATTGTAATGTAATGGGAAGTCGGACCAAGGATACGAGCAATGGGAGACTGGCGCAGCTGTTAGGCACAGAGCTACTGTTATGCTAGCAAGATCATACCTGCAAACTCGTCGCTTTTCGGCGATTTTCGCCGTTTTGAATCAAAATATATGACCCACGTGAATCGTATAGATCCGAAGAGTTTTTGTTTTTGGGAGGGGTGGGGGGGTTGGGGTAGCGGCAGCTGCCAGAGAAGTCAGCCAGCGCTTCCCAGACTGAACTGTGTGGGCGAGTTACCGTAGTGTGAGACAAGGGAATATAGTTATCTTGGCAATAAAACATCTTTGGTAGACGTCATGAGTATTGTCCAATCAGCGTTAAAATCGGGCACCGTAAAGTATCATACTGCTGCCGCTGTGTGTGTGTTCAGACCATGGTTCAGACTTTAGAATTGGCTAAAAGTCTCAATCAAAGCCTTTTTGAATACAAAATAAAAAATTAGAGGCTTTGATTAAACACTGTCAATGCTTTAGAGGTGAATGTGACTTAGCCTACTCGGCTGAAAACAGAAAGTAACGGAGGGACGCAGCTCACTGTACAGTCCCTTTATTTAGTCACGCTGTCAGTTTGCCGACATGGCTCTCTGTATTCTGTATATGTCCATGATTTAGACTCGAGATATAGAAACAGATCGCAGAAGCCGTTCAGGATATCCCCGACTGATTTCATCCATCAAACCACAGAGTTTTTTCTGAGCGGCGTCTCACTCGCTCACACTGGCGAGGTCTCCCGAGTCCCGGTGATTTTCACCGTCACAGCGATCGACTCGCTGCTTTGCTCGGGCGGAGGCTTTGTGTGAAGGTGATTTAACATCACGGTCGTAGACGAATGTTATAGCTTTATGCTGCATATTTTGCACTGCACTGTTCTGACCCACACAACTGTTGACTCTTAAGTGAAGCTGCCATTTTAATGAGCGCACATTGCAGAAATGAAGCGTCTGCAGTGCGCTCACAATCAGAGCCGGGACCAAGGCATAAGCAAATTTAGGGGTTGCTTAGGGCCCCCGACCGACAGGCCCCCCCCAATTTTTTAATTTTTTTAAAAAAAAATTAAATTTTATGTGTTTGATATTAACATCATATTATTATATCATACAAAAAAATGAATACAATCTTTTGGTCTAGATAGTTAATAGCCCAATAATTTAATCAGTTCATCTGGGAGGTAATCCAAGTTTAACTGATCACGTCACGTTCACGCACAGTGTGTATTGAGTTTATTTAAAAACATTTGGAAATGGGGCTCGGATGCCCATGCACTGTATAACCTATTTCAGCCTCGTCTGTGGAAAAAAAGATAGCTGGACAACAGAGTTCTTCTGCTTCGTTCCTCTCATTGCATTTAAATGTATTCATTACATTACAGAGAAATATGTCCCATAAAAGAAAAAGACGACCAAGCCCAACCCAGAGGACCCTGCATAACATTTTATTTTAAATGAACATTTTAATGGAAAATCCAAGTGTCTTTCTTCAATAGCTTCTAATTCATCTGACCCAGTGTCTCCAAATTATTTGTTCACACAAAATTTCTCAGATTTAGCCTCTTAATTTTCCTCTCAAAGTGCACCAGATTCATGCATTTCACTTTAAAAAGTTTAAAAAAAATCTCCCGGGGGGGCATACCCCGGACCCCCCTAGAAGGGTCAGGATCTCAGCTGGCTATTATTTTCACCCAGCTGGACATTGGAGGCAATAGTGGAAAACTCTGGTTGTGTGAATGATAGTTAACATTAGTCAATCATTTGGACAGCGAAAAACACCCGACCCCCCCCCCCCCCCAGAAGGTACGGGTGTTTGTCACCTTTTTCACCTCCTATGAGTTTGCAGGTCTGAAGATACAAAGTCAAAAAACATTGCGCACGCTGTACAAACGGTAAATATAGTCGGCCAATATGTTAACGACAACTCCACCGAGCTAACAAAGCAAATCCCCAAAACCAATAACGCATTTCACGGAGAATATGACTGGCGAACATGTGTATTATGGGCTACAGCCTGAAGTTACGTGAGGTAGTGACTGACAGCAGTAGCCAATGTCCAGATAGACAGTGAAGCCGGGCTTTGGTGGCTAAATACATGTAAACTCAGTAACAAACCGTTTTCAAATCAAACAGGTATCTTACTCACCTTTTTAACGAGATAACCATTGACGCTTAGCCAGAGGACATTAAGTTTAGCCACTTTATTTTACTACTGTCGTAACTTCAGCTCTTGTGTTGCGAGCGTCATCCTGTGGTGTCCAGAGGTTATTGCGCGGCAGGATAGTTTAGGCTTTATAAATCCCTTATCAACACAGTTTAATCAGCGGCGACGCATTAAAGTGGACAGAATGTAAACTGTTCCATCAAGGTGTCCATACATCAGGGGTTAATCCACACCTATGGAATGTTCTCCAGCCAATCAGAATAGAGTATTCACACAGACTATGGTATAATCAAGAGTAAACAAACATACGTTAAAATTAAATGCATAAAGTACAGACGTAAGATTGACACAGCAGTAAAGGTAACAAGCCTTTCTGACTGCTCATGTTTATTTTTTTGGAACTGAATGCTAAGCTAACGCTGATACTTTTGAGGGGCTCTGGAGGGATTGGGAAGCGAAGTCACTAAACAGACTCACAGTTCTATTGCTGGGGTTTAGTATGAAAAACTCAAACTCTTCTGTCTGGACCATCAGTAGCCAGTTTGTCTGATCTGCAGAGATTCAGAGAAACACAGCGGCCACAGATTCAGACCCATGGATGAAGCTGCACCACAACTCAAGAAGAAACTTGAGGAATCTCTGGAGCCCTTAAAGGTATTTAAACAAGTTAAAGTGACATCTGATCAAACAGCAGAACACATAAAGGTCCAGGCCTGACGCACAGAGACACAGATTGAGGATCAGTTTAAGAAGCTTCACCAGTTTCTAGAAGAAGAATAATTGAGAACCTACATAAAGATGTTGTAGACTGTAGACTTCAGGTCCACACTGTCAAATAATTCAATGTTATATATTAAAAACAACAGTAATAATAATAATAAAGTTTTATTGCAGACACAGGTCCATACAACACATCATACAGTATGAAAAGGAGATACAAAAATACATAGACTTAATAAATTACATATTGGCCTATAGGGTAAACAGGCTATAATAAAATAAAAGGATAAAACAGAGCAACTTACCGTACAAAGTGGTTCACACAGAAGGGAAACTGTTCACGATATTTCCCCTACTGGTCCTGACGGTGCATGTACATCGATCAAACTAGTTAAAAAATAAGCAATAAAAAGCATGTTACAACATAAACTGATATGTCAGAGGTGATGTCAAAACAGGACATTGCATTTCTCAGTTCTGAGTTAAAGGTAGATAGTATCTTTATAGATGTTGTAATAAACCTGGAGATTTGTTTCCTCGCCACCTGCGTTCTGCTTTATTCCATTGCATTTCTCTATGGAGATATTTACTTAGGCTACCAGAGACCTTCATCTTATTGCAATAGCATCAATAATCAATAACATCTTTAATTTTGGAGTTGAAGTTGTCTACAAGGGAGCGTTGTTGAAGAAAATGTCTGAATAAATGTTTCACTGGTGTTTTCAGTAACAGTTTTTTATTTATTACCTTTGTTTGATCATTCGTGTGCACAGAGATTGAAAGAGGAGAATACAGGAATGGTCGAAGAGACCCACATCAATCTTTTGTTATGTCTTGATACTTTTGTTATGTGCAGGCCCTTGGAAATAATTTAGTCCAAGTGTGTCCTCTGAAAAGTCTAAAGAAAAAATGGCATCATGCAATAATTATTAAATAGTCCTAAAATCACCTGTAGTCCATTATACTTTGTTCAAAAAGCTTTTCCAGCCACTACCCAGTTTGTTCAACAGCTGAGATGAGTTATCAGCTTCAGCTCATAACGAGTTGATTAGAATCAGCTGAAGACTAGTGGTTGTTGAGGAGAGGATTGAGACACACTGGGTAATAATCAGGCCCAGTACACACACACACACACACACACACACACACATTCCTGTAAAGACACTATAGTGAGGTCCAGGTAACGTCAAGCTGGGAGTGAGGACCACCCTTTCTGCTATACTTAGTGACAAATGCATTTCACATTTCAACCCTAGGTAGCACCCTCACTTCGCTTAAAGAAAAATATAATTATTTTGAACAAGTTCACCATAGGAGCGAGGACTTTTTATGGGGGCGCTATTGGGTTTGTTTCAGAATAGACTATTTTAACAATAATCTGTTTAAAAGCTTGCAGTTATTCTTAGCCACCATTTTATATTTTATTAGAAAAATAATGTAATGAGTCTGCATGTGTTTGTAAAGATTTGCATAGTTTCTTTGTTATAGATTAATTAGCAGCATACCTCATTAGTTTTTTTTCCCATTGCTTAAGGCGAGACCATAGATAGTATATAATATGGATGTAGCATCCGGGCTGACCTCAGTTATTCACACGGCATCCAATAATCCTGGTTTGTGCGCGTCGCCATTTTGTGTGAGGGGGAGGGAGATAGCTGACCTCCGAGGGACAACGGGTGGAGAGCTGTCACTCAAGAGATCGCGCCAATACATTTTAACCTCCAAAGGAATAAAAACTAGCCAGGTCCAAAAAAAATCACCCCCCTCAGTGTTGTCATGGAGATATGACCTAAACATACAGACTAAAATGGTTTCGTGACCCAGGCTGTAAATAGGTTTAATAAGACTTTGAAAACGGCCTGTCTAACAAGTGAGTCAAAGAAAAACTGCTCGGTCTTGGTACCACCCAAGACCGAGACTTACTTCAGACATGATTTACATATGATATTTAATTTTAATTACATTTTCAAAAAGACAAAACAACATTGTAATCAAAAAACAAACAAAATCAATTTTTGACCCACTCCCACGGGCAACCCCCCCAGCCGTTCAGGCGCATAGGCCAACCACTTTTTGGTGGTACTTGCGAAGACGAATTCAGTTGTCTCTCCACCGGTCTCCGTCTGGAGCTGCTGCTGCAAGGCCTCTGAAAACAACGATAAAATATGAATTTGAGAGAGATTTGGAACACTACTGTTGATTAGTTGAGGTGTCATCCCAAAACCCCTTTCAGTTACCTTACACCAGGGCTAGACTGGGTGCGGAAGTGGTTTCGAGAGTTTTGTTGTCTGCCATGATTTTTAACTGCTTAGGAATACTCACCAGGGCCAGACTGCACTCAGTGTTCTGAAAATCATTTGGTTTTCCAACCCTCGAGCACAACTGCTATTCATATTTTTTAATCAGGTATTTTATCTTCCCGTTTCCCAGTGTGAGTTGGAGGGTGTCCAGTGTGACCCTGGTGTCAGCTAACTGACAGTGCAAAGCTATGGGAAGCTATATATGGGAATGGCAGTGATGGCAATTTCAGACTGAAGCTTACAGAGGCAGGGAAGAAAAGAGTGCTGAGGAGTTAAAGACACTACAAGTAACTTTGTTCGTTGGCGGCCCCTTTGGACAAAACCGGTAGTATTTTTACGGCGCCCGCCGTCCTAAAGCTTTTTTCTAGCTTGTGCCGGGCATGCGAGTGTCAAATGGTTAGGGCGCAATATAGTGCATGTCCGTGTGATGAAAATGTGAGGGCACGGACTCTTTTCGGCTCAGTGAGAGTGGTTAGTGACACAGCATCAACTAATGCCAGTCAGTGCTACATAGCCTGGCTCCGCCCGCCCGCCTACTTCCGGCCAAGTTTCATTTTCCCTTCAGTAGTCAGTCTGGGTGTACAGCGCATTTCCCAGATTCTCCGGAGAATCTACAGCCGTCCAATCAGCGAACAGAGGGAGTGGGGAGATCCAATCATTTTAAAACTTCAACAGACACCCGCCTCCAAGTGAGTGAACGTTTGCCAATTACAGCACTTCCAGACCTTCTGTACAAATGAAATGAAGTACGATGGTCTGGTAGCACCAGGCTAAGTGCTACACACACCTGATTGCAATGAGTTGATGCAGTTTGTCACTTAACCACTCTCACAGAGCCGAAAGACTCAAGATTCAAGATTCAAGATGGTTTTATTGTCATATGCACAACAATTACAGAGTAGCCGCTGGCAATGAAATTCTTAAGTCTTGGGCTCCTCCAACAGTGCAATAAGAAGTGTAAGACTTAAAAACCAACAACAATAGCGAATGAATGAGACGACAGTTAGTATGGATCACGATGAGGTAATGTGTTTATGTTGTTGTAAATAATGACTATTTCAGATGAAGCTGTAAACCATAATCATCAAAATTATAACAAATTAAGGCTTGAAATATCTCACTTTGCATGTAATGAGTCTATATAATATATTAGTTTCAACTTTTAAGTTCAAATACAGAAATAAATGAACTTTTGCACGATATTCTAATTTTTCGAGTTTCACCTGTATATATTAGAGGTGGGCATAGATTAATTTTTTTAATCTAGATTAATCTCATTGAATTTTGGAATTAATCTAGATTACAATGGCTCATTTGAATTCATTCATAATATGTGTGTGCTCCCTAAATAATGACTCAAAGTAAGTCTTTGAGAACGTGTTTCTCAAGCCAGGTGGCGCATCAGACCAGGGGCTCATCTCCTGTTTCCAACATGCATCACAAACTGCTTAAGGAAGCTGTTCTACTATGATAATTGGTGATGAAAATAAATAATGTTCAACAAGATGTACTTGTGTTTAAAAACTGTTTATTCAGTTAAACATGAACTTTGAACTGTAGGCCATAAGAGGTAACGATGAACTGTTTAGGGCTGCAACTAACGATTATTTCAATAATCGATTAATCGATGAATCGGATAAAAAAAAAAGAAACATTTGTAAATGCCGCATCTTTATTCAAAAACTGAACATTACTTCAAATTCACAGTGCAGACTGAAGTGTCAAAACACCAGGTTATTGCTCCAACGTCCCGGAACTATTAAAAGTAATATTAAATGATAAAAAATTAATAATAAACTTAACTGGGATAACACAAAAAAAAACATACAATGTATAATATTTTATATACATTTATACAGTATAAGGGATGTCCATGGTAAACCAGTCAACCGATAATATTTTTAACCGGTAAATACTAACGGTTAAAAAAATTTAATCATCTTAATTTCTCTCAGATGACAGGAGATCGTTAATTTGTATTGATATTGATACCATTTTCAAGACTCCTTAACGATCCAAGTCTTTATTGATATCACAATTGATAATTTTCTATTATTTTGTTGAAATAGAACTTGTATTATTGCTTTAATTGCTGATATGATCATAGCTCTAGATAGGACATTAAACAGGTCATAATTCCATCTTTATTATCTATTTTATCTTGCTGTGAAAACAAGTTTCGCCAAAATCTCAAATTTCTTTTTTTTTGTGTTGCATTTGAACACATCAATCATATTACTGAGCCGGCCTGAATACATCACAGTTGACATGTTTGCTACTTTTTTTAAGCTAACTAGCTTTATATCCTTCCGATTTTAACATGGATTTAAAATCTGGATCACTATTTTTAACTGACGGGACTTTCTACACCGTTCGGTTGTGTGATTACTGCCGCTCAGAGTCACCAAGTCTCACGCTTTGGCCGTGAGACACACGCATATCAACCAGTTCACACGCTCACACGCCACACCTCCAATTTCTCACGCAGAGAAATTAATCCCCGTAATTTTTTTTTTTTGGTACTTTTACTTTGAAAGTCTTATTTTGAAAAGCTAAACGGACTGAGTTCCGTGACATCCTCTTTCTGAACGCGCGTTAACGTTATGCTTTGATGTGCACTGTGCATTCGAAGCGGGAGGCGAGCATGGACATATAAAGGAGGCGAGCCCCCTACCCGCACCTTCTCTTCCGAGGTGTGTGTTGATAGCGTGCCAAGTTACCGCTGATAAGAATTGTGTCCCTGCCTGCCGGTGAGCGCGCGTGCATCAAACATATTAACCCTTCAATCTCACTCAAGTAAATTCAGAAGATCTTTGGATCGTTTTGTAAATTGTTTTTGGTAATTTAGTTTGAAAATTAGGTTTGCAAAGTAACAAATGGCTCATCCGCCAATAAAAATGCTTTTATTCTTCTGTGTAATGAACTGTAGCCTATGTATTGCACATTTATAGCACTTTTCATAACACAAATCAAGGTAGCCTAAGAGGAGGGACCAAGTAACCCAGATGTTTTATTTTAGCTTAGTAGTTTGCATTGGTGTTGAACTGTTCCCTATTTTTTTTCTTCTTTGAATAAAGCCTAATGCTGCTAGTAAAATACCACCAGCCACTCAACCCTCAATAGTAGACATGATATAGAATAATTACCTTTATTACAGTTTAACCAAATGTTTTAACAATAGGCTACAGGAGATATTTGAAAGCACTACACATGCATTGTAGGCTATTCAATTAAATTTGTGTCAGCAAAACCTTGAATGTTCTCTTTTACTTTACATAAAAATTAATGCAGAAAAGGCACACATTGCTTAATAAAAATTCACCAGAATGCAGGAAATTAAGTGTTTAATGCTCAAAATTTTCTGGGGGAGACCCCCAGACCCCCACTTATAATATGTCCACACCCAATGTTTAATTAAAACCTGTCCTACGACTTTGCAATTCATGAATTCGTTTATTTTAATAAGATTTTTGATGTTTTATCACATTTTCTAATTGTCTTTTATTTCTGATTTATTATGAACAATATGTAAACTTGCAGGACACTAGCAAAAATTATTGGGTGGGAAAGAGGACACGGTTTTGGGTCCCTCGGCCAAAAAATCTCACTCGAAACGTTTGGTGAAACTTGGCAGCCCTGCTGCCGCTGCATTGAATGACTGTTGATGCGCCGATGCCGATTCTCCGAGCACGTCTGCACACTGTCTGCAGCAGCAGCTGACAGAGTTTTTTTGGACTAGACGGATACTGAGTTGAAGGAGTTTTTTTTAACCCAAAGAAAGCAAAGGTACAACACTTTTATATAGGGCTGCAGTCCAGTGTTAGATATGACCAAAATACAAGCTGTGGCCGCTCACACTATAGCTTTCCCGCACGTGAAGCGAGCCTTCACGTGCGGAAGGGGGTTCACCCCGACGGCGAACAGCCATCGGCCCTGGAGGGAACCATCTCTCCTGAGCCGAACAGGAGGTGGAATAAGAGATTAATGGCGATATTCTTTTTATCGCGATAAGAGTCTGGCGTTAACGCAGCACGTTAACGCCGATAACGGCCCACCACTAATATATACACATGTGGTATTTTGGCATTTTCCCATGACTTGTAAGGTTACTATAGAATGCAAAACATATATAATACATACTATATACTTTAAATGTATTACATTATACATTATATATACAGTACAGTTCATTCAATAGCTCCATATTTATTGGGCTCTGAAGTGCATTGTTTCAGAAGTATGTGAAAGAGCCTTACCAGCAGGTTGAAACTCCGTCAAGGAATTTCCTATTGATCATTAGGAGAAAAGCAAATGACAAAATACTGAATACATTTTTTCGAAGTATGAGTTTAAAGAGTCAGCCACAACATTATATGCAGTTTAAGTGTTTTCAGTGATTTATTGTGAGATGTGGGTTATTGAAACTATTAAAAGTGGGGGTCAGAGCAATGACTCCCGCAGTAAAAAGGCAAATTAATAAAAAATAAAAGGTACCTGGTGCTATAATGGTGGGAGCCTTTGAAAAAAATGTTTTCTTCCTCTGGTCCACCTCCTCCTCTGACTCACCACCATCCTCGTAGGCTGGATTAGGTCTGAAACAAAGAGTTGGATAACAGGCAATTATTTTATTATTATACATTATTATATTACCATGAGTTTAGGTTGAATTGTATGACCTTTGTGATGTTTTTAAACTTTACTTTATTTTCCTCCTTTTTCTGCCTTCCTCTTCCTCCGACTCCATGTCAGCTGTATCACAGCTATTCTTTATATATTTTTTCATGCAGCGTATAGCCTCTTCGTACGAGTCTGCAAGCAAACCCCCACACACAAAAGGAGTATTGGTCCCACATTTCGATAATGTTCCCATATTTTTACTCACTGCTAACACATAATTATAAGTAAAAAAGCGTCTTTGACAATGATTATAACTACTGGCACCCAAACTTCGTCAGTTGTTTTCTTACCACGATTTATGAGATGACGGATGGATTTATGGATGGTCCATCCCTCACCTGGCTCCAAGCCATTTTTTATTGAAAAATGAATTTTGGCCCGATCCTTGGCCGTGAAGGGAGGCCAAGTGAGGCTGTCCCCCTGCAGCCAATTACAGGGCACCACCTCGACGGTGCCATTGGAAAATTCCACTACTGCCCATCGCTTGCCTTCCATACCTATAAATCAGTAAAAAGGCATATTAAGAAACATACTATTAAGGGATTTGTAATAGCAAAATTACAAAACGCAACCCCAAAACCATACTTACCACTTCCCAGGGCTTCGAAGACTTTTAAAATAGCAATTCACAATATTTTATCCAAATTAAAGCCTTACTTTCAGATAAAATAATTGATGTCTTGAGGAACTGCAATAACCTCAATGAGGACAATAAGCACACTTGTTAAAACACTATATTTACATTGAATTCATCCCATTACTTTTCTTATTTACAGGACACCATAAAAAAACCTACTGTATATTCATTGATATGATTGAGATTAACAAAACATACTTACCTACTTGTTCCCTATCCTATCACATGGCTACCACAGCCCAAACAGCACAGCCACCTTCAACAGACCCTGGCTCTGTACAAACAAGCTCCAGGTAGTGTCAATGCCGATTCTACCTATCCTAACCTATCCTACTACAAGGCTACCACAGCCCAAACATAAAAACAGCACAGCCACCTTCAACAGACCCAGGCTCTGTACAAACAAGCTCCAGGTAGTGTCAATGCCGATTCTACCTATCCTACATTGGCTCTAACAGCCAAAAAAACAGCAACGCACCTTCAACAGACCCTGGCTCTGTACAAACAAGCTCCAGGTAGTGTCAATGCCGATTCTACCTATCCTAACCTATCCTACTACAAGGCTACCACAGCCCAAACATAAAAACAGCACAGCCACCTTCAACAGACCCTGGCTCGATACATGCAAGCTCCATGTAGTGTCATTGCGGATATGCCCTATTCTATCCGTGTGTGTGTTCCACATATGCATATGTACAGGACAGCAAAAATAAAACAATACAATTATATACAAGTTCCAGGTAGTCACGATGCAGATTTACCTCTGTGTGTGTGTGTGTGCGTGCGTGCGAGAGAGAGAGTGTGTTTCACTTCATATGCATCATGGGCATAGCAATAAAGCCATTTTTATCCGGATAGAGGATGCATTTCTTTTGAATGTGTGCCAGTCTGCTTACACCAAGATTGTCATGCAACTTCCAGACCTTGTAACAGCCTATGAGTGAAGACTGGCAGGGATAGGAAAAGTATGACTCCTGATTGCAAAATTTTTGGTACATGACATATATTTCTTTGTCATCCTTGATTACATTTCTAACTAGAGCAATGGTATCTCCAACCTGTATACAGTTATCTCCTTCCTCTGTTGTTAAAGTGTATTTATAAGTACATACTTTCCTATATTGTTCAGCTGAGAAAAACTGAGGAGGAAGCGGGCCATCAAAATGGAGGCTATGTAAAGCTTGCTGACTGAATGGTAAAGGAATCTGCATTAATGGCACTTCAGATAGTCTCTTCACTACTTGCTGCAAGGGTAAATGTGGCTTACGCAACAGACGCTTGATCTGTCCTAAATAGTTCTCAAAAGGAAATGCAGACACATTGTCCAGAGGCCCAAAACGCTTGTATTCATCTGCGAGGTGTGTTACTTGGTGTATGTTGTACACAATTTCATCCCTGCCATACAACTCTCCAAAATGGCTAACAAACGAGACAAGCATTTTATGAGCCAAATCAACCATGCTAGGAGAAGTGTTTGGAGAAAGCAGCAAACACATCGCAACAGAAAACAACATGAAATTATCATACAGCTCACTTGCAATGCTGTTTCTGAGTACAATGGGGCCTGTATACAACATGAATGACCGAAGTTCGGTGGCTTTCCATCTATCAATTTCTGTCAATTCCCTGGGCTTACGGTTAAATTCGACGGGTGTGTAGGGTCGGAGATCCATCAGTTTGACTGAGATTTCCTTTACCGTTTGAGAAGAGACCCTTGTGGCCAGTGCTTTTCCCTTTATCCACATGATATATGGCATTGAGGGGTGCAGGGCCTAATTCTATAAATTACTGTAGCTATAATCAGCAGAATTCACGTTTTTATCTTTAATGGCCGTTTTCTCAAAATGAGCTTTTTCCAATTCTCTGAAAATCTCAACTTCTAGACCACTGACATCAACCAAACTTTCTATTGACCCCTTTTCTGTTTATCAACACGGCGGATGCGCGCGCTGCAAAGATGCAGAAAGAAAAATTGTTTGGCTGGTTGCCATGGTTACGGTGTTTCTTTATAGGTCCATGGTGTTAAATAGCGATGTTGTCAGCTTACTAAAAACAGTTTATCAGCGAGTGATAACATTGGTTATGCGGAAACATTAACACTATTGAACAGGAAACGTCTTAATGACCCATACACGTTGCCGGCAGTTGAGTGGATAAATGATGAGAAGAAATGGCCCCGACGACTTTAGTGGCCGGACTGCTGTTGGAGAGTGACAGTAAAGACCGGCAGACAGATAGACAGAGAGAGGCAGAGATGCCTTTATTTCATAATTTTGCTTTTTGATTTAAAAGTGATCATAACTAGCCTATAGTGATAATCTGTTTTTAGACTGACTCCTGCTTTCGGGGCCGTTGGGCTCGCGAGCCGACCAGCTTATCAGACCAGCTGTTTGAGACGGGGATGAAAAGGAAAGTGAAACTTATGGTGGAGCAGTTAAATAGTTCAATAAATAAATATTATAACCAAACACAATAATTTGTTGTGTTATCTGCTTTAGTAGCACATGTCGACCCCACTCGGTTTTCGTTTATTGATTTTTCCTAAATGGTATGATTTAGCCTACTTACCGGCTACACGTGTACACGTGCAAACCCCTACTGCCTAGTCAAACCATAGATTCAAACACAAGGGAAGCGGACGGAGAGTCAAACCATAGATTCAAACACAAGGGAAGCGGACGGAGATGTATAACGTCTGAGTCATTGTAAATAAGCCTCCATTGCTATAGCCTCGTCTCCGGTCACTGTCCTTATTGTAAACATTTCACAACTCATTTATGTAATTATAGCCTACAGCGGTGCATTTGGGCATTTACTAGCTTTATCACCATTCAAACAAAAAATAAACGGTTTGTGCATCCAACAGCACAACAAGACATGATTGTGGCTCGTGTCGCTCTTGTCTCTTTCTGCAATGGACATGTGCAGTAGAGCGGGAGTGACGCTGTGTGACGTAGACTGATAAGGGGTCTATAATCATGCCTAGCACTATTTTGAAGGTTTTTACTAGGGCTGTCAAGCGATTAAAAAAATTAATCGAATTAATTACAGGCTCTGTGATTAATTAATCTAAATCAATCGCATACTTGTAAGACACTTTTTTGCCTGTTTTTAAACAACTGTATAGGCTACCGTTCAACAACTGTATAGGCTACCGTTCTCTCTCTCTCTCGTAACTTCTGTCTCCTCCTCTCAGCCAGGTTACTACATTAAATAAATTTAGGACCTACTAGCGCTGAAAAAAAACAAGCAGGCTAAATGACTGTCTATCTCCCACAACAGACAGCGCTGCACTGCCAAAGGTGCGGTGCGCATAGCCTATGCCGACTCATTCACCGTCCTTCTCATAGCCAAAAATATTGACACACCTACACACACAAAGGAGGAAAAAAGAGAGCTTGGAAGAGTGAGAGGGGGCGGGTGTCCATTTGAAGGAGACGATCGCAGCTAGCAAACAAAAGTGAGACACAGAGGAAGATTGAGAGATACTGTTTTGAACCTATTGTTAATTAGGCACCCACTAAATCAATAATGCACAGACACTGCGGAGAATAACACAAGACGTATTCCTACCTTCATGCTTATTTGCCCAGAGCTTCTCATAAAACGTCCCTCTCTATGCTTCTTTCTTTACTCTTTAAGCCCGTGCGGGCCGTGTCAGCAAGCTACAGGTGCAGCTCTGCTATCGCACCGGGTCAAAGGGCAATATAGAAGTGCGATTAATCTGCGTTCATTTTTTTAATGGCGTTAATTTTTCTGTGATTAATTAATCGAAATTAACGCGTTAATTTGACAGCCCTAGTTTTTACACAAGGATTTGTTAAAGCTCTCATATTATACACTTTTCTGTCAATATTATATGGTCTTCGAGGTCCCTAATATGTTTTTCTTTAGTTGTTTGCTGAAAAAAAACGTTCAGATCATTTATTGTAGTATGCCTCTGTACCCTGATTTTCAGCTAATCTCACGATGGCCTATTTTTGAAACCGAGCTGCAGCTCCCCTCGTAAATATACAATCTATGAGCTCCCCCCGCCCCTGTCTGGAAGCGAAGCCATTGGCGTCTGCCCATAGGTCCATAGCTTGCCGTGCCGGCACTGCATGTTACCACGGTTAGATTTAGCCTGAGAAGAACCATGTCTAGTGCTAGTAACGCAGGAGCTCACCCGCACTTTGAACAGTTTGACATGACCGATCCTTGTCTACATGAAAGACTATGCTATGCACTGACAGCCACAAGCTAATGGAAACGGCATGTTCACAATAAAAATGCAGCAAAAGATGGAGGCTACTGCAAAGCTAGCTCGGAAGCTAACCGCTAAAAATATCACTAAAATCAGTGAAAAAATAAGCTTCAAAGTTAGACTTCGACTCTATTACCTTCCTATGCTTTGTCTGGCTAAAAACAAGGCATTTTCAGACTGCTGTGGGGAATATAAACAGCATGTTATGAGCAAAAGCTGTTTGCTTGTCCCAAAGCTAATAGCTATACACCAGTCAGGCAAAAATACCAATAAAAACAATTATTTTAGTTTTCACCAAAGCACAAGTAGCTTCCTATCAGTTGTGTTATTAAAAACGAGGCATTAATAGACTGCTGTGGTTAAGATAAATTAGTGGAGTATGAGCATAAGCATTCTGTGTTGGTATATGTAACATTCAGCAACATCTTGTCGCTTAGCGGGGAAAACAACATTTCCATCGGATCTGAAGTTCGGGCTGAAGTTGATTAAAGCCACTACGAGTAACATGGCACGTTGGCGGCTCCTTTGGACAAAAGCGGTAGTATTTTTACGACGCCCGCTGTCGCAAAGCTGTTTTCTAGCTCGTGCCAGGCGCGTGAGTGTGACCTGAGAAGGGAGCAATATATGGGGCTATTATTGTAGCTAAACGTTTGCAAATGGGTATTTGTGTATTTGCGATTTGTATTTGCGTTTGCAAATGCGTATTTGTGTATTTGCGATTTGTATTTGCGATTTGCGATTTGTATTTGCGATTTGCAATTTGTATTTGCGATTTGTGTATCTGCAAATGGTTTTGTGCGTGTGGGCACAGATTTGTGTCTGCAAATGGATTTGCGATTTGTATTTGCGATTTGCGATTTGTATTTGCGATTTGTGTATCTGCAAATGGTTTTGTGCATGCACACAAAGATTTGTGTGTGTGTACACGGTTCAGTGTGTAGACACAGAGTATGGGATATGTCAAAGATTAGCAACCAATTTGATTTGATTGCATTAGTATTTTTTATGCAGTGCCAGATGTAACATAAAGCACCCTCTCACCACCTTCGAGACAAAAATGTACACATATATATATATTTAAATGTTACTCGTAGCCGCTTTAAGGGGGAAAAAAATCAGCAAAAAATATTGATGTATGAGGATTTTATTGCAGATTTCATGTGTGTACATTTTTGTCTCGAAGGTGGTGAGAGGGTGCTTTATGTTACATCTGGCACTGCATAAAAAATACTAATGCAATCAAATCAAATTGGTTGCTAATCTTTGACATATCCCATACTCTAATCACCACTAATGCCACATCCCCTACTATTTATTATATGGAAAATAATAATTTGTTTGTGTTTTTTGGTATGACATATTGAAATAATGCAAATGCTTAAACTGGCATTTAACCTCTTCAGCCCGAGAGCCCCCGGTACCGGGGGCAGCTGCGCTTTTTGCAACATACACCATATAAGGGCATGCTAACCATGTAGCAACATATCATGAAGCACACCCACTTAACGGAAAGAAGCTCGGCTAAAAGCTCATGATATCTATTTTGACCTAATCTAAACACAAGTCTCACACCAAGCAACTAAATGAGCTGGTAGAAAAAAAAGACGCTAACGGCTTATGTCCGAAAAATCGGTGCTAGCGATTATGCTACTTCATGCTAACGATACAAACAGTCATATGAACACAGTGTTGCCTCCTTGTGATTGGCGGATAAGTGTTGTTGTCGTGTATCTGGGGACTGTACCTCCAATGGATTGAATGAAGACGTTGCGGGTGATTGACAGCCCCGCGAAAATAGACAGCTCCGTAACAAAACAGCGTTTTTTGACTATTTAGATAATAGACAATTTTTGTCGGTTGTCTTGCCATTTTCTTCCGCACACCACCACAAGGAATAATGGCAGACAGGAATAAAACCAAATGGTTCACAGTTTCGGAGCTACTAGACATAGCCTACTACTGACAGCGGCGCCCGGCTTAGTCCTGTCAACTCACCGTCGGAGGAGGAGGAGGACCTACTGCAGCGAGAACTGGATCCGGACAGCAGCAGTAATCAGATTACCTAATTATAGGCTATATATTATTAAATCTGCTCCAGTTGGAGATGAACTTCAGTTCCTTTGTATGGTGTTTTTTTGAATGGGAAAATGTAGGTCTGGTTTATTTTTCAAAACAAAGCCAAAACTGTTTTTAGAACAGTATTTAGATGGGTGGCTAATTTCCGCCTGAAACATTTCTCTACTAAAACCTCTCTAACTTTGCTCTGCTTTACTTTATTAGCACCAATCTTGGCACAGGTAATGTTCAGATTGTTTGCTATTATTTGCTGGAGGATTTGGGCTGCAACTGCATGTTTCAAAGGGGATATTCACTCACAAAAGTGTACAGTTCTGTCAGGCGGAAATTAAATATTTTGTTTATGCTGTGTTCCATCTTCATTTACTCTGACCCAGTAACATCTATACTTATGCTTACACCTTCTCAGCAATCTAACAAGTGTTACCTTTATTATGATACCAGTATTATTCATATAGACCTTGTAGTTGCAGAGATATACTCTATTCAATATGGCCATGTCATTTTCGAGTGGAATCCTGAGCCAGAGGCCTAGGGCTTAAGAGGTTAAAGGGTTAAAATTCTGAAAATGATTGAATGTTTGGTAGTTTTGAGTTGGTGAGAAGTTGTTCAAGAGGTTTATGCAAAAAAAAAAATCAGAAAAAAATATTGATGTATGATGATTTAATAGCACTTTTTATGAGCGTGGACATTTTTGGCTCGAAGGTGGTGAGTGTATAGTAAATTCGAAGGTGGCACAAGGGTTAAGCACTAAAATCTAAAGTATTACACAATTATTAAAACCTTACACTCAAGCAGCAAAACATTGGCCCATATGTTCACCAAGTGTTGGTTTAAGCAATATAAAAAAGGTAGCAGGTAGGTTCACCTGCCTTTAACCAAAATGGAAGGAGTAAGAAGAAGAGTAAGGCCCGAAGCAGCAGGAGAACATGCATAGGAAGGACCAAATGTATCTAATTACATGAACACTGATTGATGCTGTCATAAAGGACATTTTAACAAGAAAACCTGTTTTTTTTTTTTTTACTGCAACTGTAAAGAAACTACGGTTGCCGTAATTAGCTGCTTATTTTATGCACCATATCAGCTCCTTTGATATGTCGTCCAGTGACATTTTACAGTAGGTCACATGTATTTTTTCAACATGGAATAAAGTCAAGAACAACAAAGAGTAAGTTTGTTCCAATTTATTGAAACTGTAACTGTTTGAGTGTACATAATGAATATGTAGATGTGCATTTCTTTGCAATAAACAGAAAGCCAGCAGCACTCATTTTTCCAATTGTTTAACTGGGATGGCAAATAAACTAAAGCCAAACATTGCTTCTTGCTTGCATTTTCTCTGAAAAAATATTCAGGTGAACTGTTTCACCTGAAACAGACAGTTTCCCAATAATTTTGCATAAATGGCAGATAAACTAAGCCAAACATTGCTACTTGCTTTTTGAACTCAAAGCATCTTCTCTGAAAAAGTTCTCATGTGATTTTATGGGCATGGAGCGTTGTAAAAGGTTGTTCACCAGAAATTATCTCTAGGACCTTCCAGGATCCCACCCTAGGTGGACAACCTGGTCAACTAGCTGCTGGAAAGATACAATGGGAGTGGATTTAAAAAATAAATAAAATCTGAGCTTGCGTGTGGTAGATTTGCGATTCAGTGTAACTATTGTGTTGTCCACAAAGTTTTTTAACATCTTTCGAAGATCTTCTTGCCAGCACTGTTTCCTCTCCAATGCACTTTGCGCAGTCGATCTTTCTGGGCACTCGGCGCTCATCAAGGAACCTTGCCATGTTCTTATTAATGGCAACCCTCTCTTCCTCAGTCCATTGTCTCCTCTCACCTTTAGGAGGCTCTACAAATGATGACAAAGTGGAGTTATTGACATTTACAAAGAACTCCCAATTGTAGCTTTAAACTTTTTTTGCATAATTTTAAGAACTTTTTTTCCTGCAGTTGACCTTTAGCCTTGTGCAGTAGGCTACTTCCTGGTCTTTGATCTGCAATGACATCACACACCCAATTTTTGACAGCTGACTTCTATTAGATCAAAACTGTAGGCAGGAGAATATCATTGAACCAGTTGTCACTTATGCTGGGCTTAAGGCTGTTACATACTCCGCGAGAAGAAAGAACAAAGTTCTCGGTGACAGAGCAGCGAGAAGAAAATTACTGCTGTGTCTGAAATCGCGCACTTCTGTACTTACACTTACTTTTTTGAGTGCACTTTGCGCAAAACCGGAGAGTGTGCCAAAATCCAGTGCACTGTAAGTTCCTCGGTCGTGCACTCAAAACGGTCTAAAACTTGAGTGTGGAGCGATGGACACTTTCCACACTCAACGGCCGCCATCTTGCCTACGTAGCGGAGAGGACGGGACATTAAAATCAAAATAGAGGAGCTTGAAGCAACTGTGGAGTCGGACGCGCTCTACAAAAGTTAAATTACACATTTGTTTTGTTTTTCCGCGACTTATGTGTCTGTTTTGGCTATCGGTAACGCAAGCAGAAAAAAATACCACCGAAGAAGAACCGTCAAAATGCAAAGTCATTTCCGGTAGGTGCGCGACGGCAGTTTGGACGAGAAGGGTCTAGATGCAGCCGCTTCCACTTACCAGTGCAGCTGCCAAGCACGCCCATATCTGCCAAGCTCGCCCATATCGGCCAAGCACGCCTACAGCTCGTGCGCATGCGTAACGCTACAGAACTAATTCAAGCCCGCCGCAGCTCAGTCCCATTGTTGCTTACGTAGCGATGTTGTCGCTATATTTACCGACTTTTCAGACACCTCTGGCGACGTTTTCTTCAAAAAAGCGACCAGAGACAAATCTAGCTACTTTTTCTGGTGTTATTGGTGACTTTTTCGCTCAAGTATCGCTCTTTACTCTAATCAACGATCAGCGGGTGCTTCCCCTGCCTCTCCCCCTTCCCAGAGCACTGACAAGCGGCAGAGTCCTCACGCAGCAGTCCCTCCCAGCTGCGGACAGAGCAGGAGATATACACCTCTCTGCTCTAGTGTTCCTTTAGCATCCCTATTAGCAGTTGTAGTACCCCTCTTTTAAAGTCTATGAGTAGTGCAATTCAAAATGTTATGCAGTGCTTATTGAAACTGTGATCATGTATGATTACTGCTAGACTTAACATTATCACGTCGGTTTTCTATGCAATTGTCATGTGACTGTATAAAAAGTAAATAGCCTTCAGTCGCTAATAATATGATAAGAGACTGAAGTATTATTAAATTATAATAATGTTATATATAGGCTATATATTTATAAGTATTATTAATATTACATCTCACATGCTTTTCCCTACTGATTGTATGTGATGCACTTTTTTTTGTAAAGTGTCTAAGTATCTTAAAAAAAAATATTATTTTGATGAACTGTTCTGCTTTTGTTGTTGTGTAGTCAGACACTTTCCCAGGTTATTAAAAGATGGACTTCAATGACAAAAATATTCAAATAGTTTATTTACAGCCAAAACAATTATGAATATATTTTCTCAACAATGATATGAAAATGAGTTTTGTTTTAAAAATAGGTTGAAACATTGCACTTTGTGGGAAATCATCAAATGCACATGGCACTATGTCCTCATCAGAGTATCTGCTTGCGTTCAGAGTCATTCATCTGAAAATCTTGAGTGGACATTTTCAAACAGCTCCAGCTCTTCCCTACATGCAATCATCACAATAAAAAAGTACTTTTTGGGTCGCCAAGGTTGTTGGCCGTATGTTCAGGGGGCTGCCTTTTATTTAATATTTCTTAGTTTACTGACCAAGTTAAGGCTCACACTTCCGCTATTTTTCCACCCCAAAGGTTTACGGTTAATTGACACTGAAGCTTAACTTGTATGTTCATGTAAACAGACTAGTATTCATTTGTTTGTACCTTGACATGTTTCGACTACTTCCTGCAGTCTTTAACATCAGCTGACACAATGAGCGTCACAGCAACAGCTGACACTTCTGAACAAGACAGCAGGAAGTAGTCGAAACATGTCAAGGTACAAACAAATGAATACTAGTCTGTTTATTTACATGAACATACAAGTTAATTTAACAAGTTAGACTAAATGAACCTTTTTGACACTAAAGCTTCTTTTAATTGGTCCATTTCCACAGCAGGCAAAGTGTAGCAAAAACAGACAAGAAGTTTTTGACACTGAATATGGCAGACCCATTGGTCAGTGACATCTTTGATTTGATATGAATTGCAGGCGCTCTGGGACAAAAAAAACCTTCGTTATCAGAAAATACACAATATATTAAATAAAGGCAGCCCCCAAACCTGCGGACAACCACCTTGGCAACCCAGCAAGTACTGTTTAATTGTGATTACTGCACGTATGGAAGAGCTGGAGCTTTTTGAAAAAGCCCACTAAATATGTTCAGATGTATAGCTCTGAGACTCGCTATGTGGAACAGAAGCAGAGTCTCTCATGAGGCTCATTGCAATCAAACAAATATAACTGCCCTTAATCCATTTCTTCTGACTGAAAGGTATTTTTCAAGAGGGTCATGGCCGACACACAGCAGTACAGTAAAACATACACATTAACATAAGGTACACAGAAACATAAAACTAAAACTAAAAAGAATGATGTGCGAAAACACAGCATGTAGGCTGTGTATCAACATCAGATTTTTTCAGCGCTCAGACAGTACGGACAGGTAGCATATTGTGAGGAGATATTCATTGATTTTGACAAAATGTTGTACAAAGTTCATGTGCACCTAAAAATAGAGAAAAACAGTCACTTAATTACACTGATGTATTTGAGGGGACTGAGTCGCTAGTTTAGCCTTTAAGTCTACACAAATACAATGACATCTTGTTTATGTATTATAACGTATGTAACTACCAACAAAGCACCATTGAAGGACGTGCAGGTGTGACAACTTAATTTCTTTCGGCAGCTGATTTGGCTATGGAGACCCAGACCATTTTATTGATGCAAGGCTCCAAAATGTCATCAGGTGTTCGTAGCTTGCAAATCTATTCACAAAAGACACATCACATAAAAATCATGTTAGTCATTAATTAACATAGTCAAATAAATTATACATTTCCACTAAAATAATGTTAACAGTAACACCTAACCTGTTACCTCATATGCTGACCAGATGCCAGTCTAATTTAATATATAGGCTACAAACAAACAAACACATGTTAAACATTTTTTATCATATACTAATTATCATTCAGATAAGACTTATAAAGAAGCTATTTGGTCTGTAACGTTAAGCTATTTTCTAACCAACATAATCCTTTGAATAACACAAACATAACATTAGGTAACGAAGTAGGCGAATAAAACATTTGTATTGACTTACCTGATATAGAAGAGCAGGGGGGTGTCTGTTTCAGTCCCAGCTAACTGTTGTAATCCATACTCTCGCTGGAGACGTAACTCCTGTACTATGAGCACTTAGTATTCATGTTTAATGTAGCGGATGCTGATTCTCTTGTTTTTAACTGTGCTATAATGTCCTGTTTTAAACATTTTGCTGGTGAAATGGTCTCAACATTGACGGCAGCAAGAGCAGCTAGCTGGCTAGCACGATATTAACCAACAGAAACGGAACAGGAAGAACGTCACACAGCTTAGTGCAGAGCAACCATAGCAACAAGCTGTAGGCGTGCTTGGCCGATATGGGCGAGCTTGGCAGATATGGGCGTGCTTGGCAGCTGCACTGGTAAGTGGAAGCGGCTGCATCTAGACCATATAGGTTTGGACAGTGCGCTGTAGAAATGAGAGCACTGCGTCTATAAGTAAGTGTACTGTTGGGATAATAAAGTGCACTCAATGTAAGTACACTTACGTAAGTGCGCGATTTCAGACACAGCATACGTCATTTTCTTCTCTCAGCTCTTGTTTAGCTGTTCTCGTAGCTTGTTCTCGACACATCACCCGGGCTGAACTTTCTTCTCGCAGCTTGTCCGAGAACTATTGTGTGATTGGTCAGTCTGAAGTCAATGAGGAAAGCGAAGTGAAATCAGCTGGCGCTACTGAGTCAATTACCATGGTAACAATGCGCCAGTGAGGAGTTCGGCAGTTGAGTTCTCGTGAAGTATGTAATGTCAGACCAGAAAGAACTTCTCGCAGCTCTGTCACCGAGAACTTTGTTCTTTCTTCTCGCGGAGTATGTAACAGCCTTTACCCTAGAGGACTTTTAAAAGACTTTGAAAAGACTGAAGACTGAAACCCTCTTACATCTATAGACAACTCACACCTGAAGACAACTAGTCATTACCGTATTTTCCGCACTGTAAGCCGTACTGGACTATAAGCCGCAGGTGTTATAATGTTTAATTACCATATGTAAGAGTTTGTGCACAGAGGGGATTGTCGGGAAAGAGATTGCTGCTTGAGGAAGCTCCCATTTATTAACTTTTCAACAAACAAGTTGCGTAACGTACATAAGTGTTACCATTTAGTGCAATAGTAGCTACTAGGGATGGGCACGAGTGTTTTCGCTACTCGTGTGATTGCTTGCATTCCTCGAGGATCAATCGAATCCTCGTTAAACTTTTTTCTACTTTTAGAACGCAATGCATCTGTCTACAGAACAACGGTTGACCGCAATAAAGCGCTCAATGCTTATCTCAAACAGTCACAGTTGCCATATGATATTAAGGATTTTTTTCCACAAGTTTAAAACACCTTTTCCTCACTGAAATTAATTAAATAGACGGGCCACAATTTAAACCGATCGAGTAGGTCTGCGATGGGGAGAAAAAAAGCATGGGCTGTAGTTGTAACAAAAAAAATAGCCCAAGTCACCATTTAAAATAAGGGCAGCAGATGATATAAAATGATAGTCCTACAATTTAAATATATACAACTCACCAAAGCAGATAGTTGTAGGCCTATATCCAACCGCGTAATTCTCACTCCGTGTCCGTGAATAATTACCGCAACTAATTCCTCATTAACGGAACATTACACCTGTCGGTTTTTGAATCTTATCCCCATAGAAGGCTTCTTAACTGTTGTTGGCTCGGAGCGAATGTGCCTGAAGTAAGCCTTGCTTCTTCTTTACTTTTATTTCCAAGCGGAGAGCACCTTGCATGCTCACCTGGAGTCTACTCATTATTAACTGAGAGTAACAGGTGTCATCTCCCCTTTTTATAAACGTAACTTTATCATCTGCTTTGAAATAATTGGACGGTTATATTCCTGAAAATGTTCTGGAGAAGAAAGGAGAGACCATGTTCAGCTCCGCAGTGCTGTGGAGAACACAGGCTGCGCTGCGGTGGCACGGAGGTGGCAGTTATTTGCAGTTGATGTTTGACACAACGCTCAGTTTAATGCACTTGCATCAAAATATTTAATTTTGTTAAAGTTTATTTTATCCGTTTTGTGCCGTTTTGTACACGTATATAACATTTTAAAATAGGGGCGGCCGCGGCCCGCCGGCCTAAAGGCTACAGACACTAAATCGAGTTCATTTGAAACGAGGAGTACTCGATTACTAACGCCCATCCCTAGTAGCTACAGAACATATACTGTGCTGTGTAATAACAGGGTCGAAAAATGGGGAAAAAGTCGCGGCTTATAGTCCGAAAATTACGGTAGTTTTCAGTCACAGACTGAGATTTTGAAAAGACAGGGGGTCTCATATTGCAAGACTACAACTAGATTCCTAGTAGTGCGATAGTGATTTAATTAAAAAAAAGGTTAATTCAATATTCCGAGCGGGGGACTTCCTTCAGTTATTTGACCATCTTTATTTGCTGATCTCGTCCCCCAATAACTTTAACTCCTAACCCTGTATTTGACGGTACAGTGTTAAGGCCTTTGCACACCTGGCGCGACGCGAATAAACGCAACGTAAAAGCGAATGTTTTGAAATGTGAATTTTGTCGCGTCTCACTTTAGAAGTGACGTCCCAGAAAAATCGAACTCAGTTCGAAGAAATAAAAAACGCAAATTCGCGATGCGAAATGACGCCGCTGGTGTGGAAGCTTGTATTGACTCTGTATACGTTTGTTAATTAACGGATTGATCGCACGAATAAAACGCGCCCGGTGTGCAAAGGCCTTTAAGGTTGCGCGGCTGTCAGCCTGGTTCTCCCGCCGAGGCTTCAAGGAAATAAGTGCCTACACAGGCGGACACAGGTCGCGACTAATGCCACTCCTCCTGCGTCGTGCTTGGTGCATGCGAGAGTGTGACAGTGTTTACGTCATTTCGCTTGAGCCAACCCCTTAGGACTAACGATAATATCAAACATGTTTGATAATGTCGGAACGTCAAGACGGGAAGAAGACTGGCTGAAATCGGGTCGGGTCGGATGACCACCTTACACCAAACAACTGAGATTACGTGCGTGCGCCACAACTCCAGCACGACTTCTGTGATTTCATTCCGACATTGGAAGATTGTCTGCGACTGTCAAATCGCGTGAAAATGTGTGTAGTGTAAGCCCAGCATTAGCTGTATCACAAGGGGAAATTAATGTCACTGCCACAAGAAACACTAATGTTCAATGGCATGGATTACCCATCTTAACAGTTACACACTGTACCCAGAAACTTTCTGATAGATTAAAATATGAATTTACTATAAGAGTGAAGTAGTATTTGCTATTAACAAAAGAGCTTAAAGTATAAAAACTGGCAGCATCTTTTGACAGAATGTTTTGTATAGTTCATAATAAGCCATTCAACTCACTATCTGTGTCTGGACTCTCACTCTCTCTCTCGGTCACTGAGGGACTTCCGTTTCTTTTTGGCGAGAGGGTCTGAAAAACAGGAACAGACTAAATGTGACACCTACATTCAGTGTACAGACGGAGGAATGAAGGCATACAGTTGGAGACTTGCCATCAGATTATAGATACAAGTTTTTCTATAGGCACATTTTTAAATGGAGAGCATCGTTATGTCAAAAACCCACCTTTGTCCAAGTCTCTTCCTTGCTTCCCTCTGTGTGGGACACTGTCAGTGGATGTAGACGTGGGACTTTTATCTGTGGAAGACAAAAGAGTCAATGATTAATACTGATATGTCAAAAATTGTAAATTACAAAGACAATTGTTTATTAGAATAGCTACATAAACTCATGTGATGTTTCACTCTACTTACAAAAATACTGTTTATTTTCTGAAAAAACAATGTTACTTTCAGTGCATACATACTATAGACAGAAACATCTAGCGAGTTGAGGTTCTTCCCGGTTAAGCTCCCAGTGCCTTGTTCCATAGCAAACAGAAGTTTGCTTATCTTTGCTATTTGAAAAGTTTTGTCTGTCTGCCTGTAAAAGTCCCGATGAACGCAGATGTCATGTCCCATGAATCTTGCAACTTGTTCTAGTTCTTGCTCACTTAGATCCAAGAGCTGGCAGAGTGTGGCGACTTGTTTTCTTAATTTGGTTGATCTCAGGAGTTCAGGGTGTTCTGCTTTACATGTGTCTGCATATTTTCGCAAGCAGTCACAACCACGTATATTCGTCAGAGCACCTGGTCTTGCAAAGAGATAGGGATTGTTAGCTGGTATGCCAGCTTCAGCTCTCATCCGAATCAACAAATCAATTGACTCCTTCATTCTCTCAGTAAAAAAGACAGGGACTTTCCTGCCTCTTTTCCCCCTGACCTCTATACGGGTTAGTCTCTTACTAAGCTCTTTTTCTAATGGGGTCAGAGTTTCGTAAATGTCTTCATTGATGGGATTTCTGCTTGCTTCTGTGCAGGTCTCCAGAGTGAAGCAGGACGCTTCCCCTTCACGGCGCTTGTTGACAACAATAACTTGCGCCAGAACAGTCTCATTTAGCTTCTTGTAAGCTGTTATACTGCACTCGTGGGTCAGTTCCTCTTGGGCTTCATCCACCACCATCCTGAGGGGGATGTCATCATTTTGTATTCCATTTATTTTCTTGTATTGTTTATTGTGTGGTGAGCACTGACAGAAACATGGTTTTTTCCATTTTTTTTTCTCTGCCAGGTCATCATCCATCATGAGTCTGTCCAATCAAAACCTCCACAGCTCCTTTAAGACAGAACCCAAGTTTGACTGCTGTGGAGGCTTTTCCGTACTCTGTCTATTTCGTACTCTATGTCTATGTCAAATATATGACACTTGTTATCTTCTCACGACGTCCAAAACAGTGTGTCCTCAGAGAAGGTTTCAATCTTTCATATGCAATTAAACATAAAAATGTACTTTAATGATTAAAAAATAGCTTTTTTCATCAAAAGCAACACTAAATAATGTCTTATATCAATAAAAACTGTTTTTCTACAACACATTCAAGTTTTATAAGGATTCTAAGTGGTGGGACCACTTTACTGTAAGTCAACACCGTCAGACATTTCATTATGTAAAACCAGGTCAGGGAGATCCACTACAGACACCAGCATATGCACGTCTTGGTCTTGGGTCCTCTTCCTTACCCTGCATTCCAAATTGCGCCTTCTTGGTGTTTTTGTAGAAGGTGTGGATCTGGCTCAAGAGTGCAACCGTGTCCTATTGGCAGCTTGTGACCCTTTAAGTGCCTTCCACATTTTTGGCAGGTCCTATGCATAAAACATTTTTGCGGTCATTATTACTTTGATTTGTGATGGGAGTGTGTTCTTTTGTGCCAGTGATATGTGGCCCACAAAAAGTGTAAAGTAATGTGTTCTTGGACCTTTGATGGGAAATTATTTATGATAAGCATTGGGTATTGCAATTTCACACGTGTACAAACAGAAGCTTAATTAATTTGATGTGTGCTATGTAAATAAATATAAGCGATTTGATACAGGTAGCTCTTGGCCACTTACATTTTTTCAAAGTAGCTCTCAGTTGAAAAAAGGTTGGAGACCCCTGCTCTAGGCACACAGTGGACCCATGGATATGTTGGAACACATTTAAAAAGTGCAGTTAGCATAATATGTGACCTTTAACAAATGGCTGAGTGAATAATGTATTAACATTTAGCACATAATGTTCCAACTTATTACATTGTGTTTCACCTATGACATTATGAAGTAAACTAAATATGTTTTTTTAATAGTGTAATTGATTTATTACATTATAAACTGAGTCAATTTATGGATTAAATGTTACATGTAGTATGTATTAAAAGCCCTTTTTAATAGTGTTGACTGTCATGGCTAAAAGTGTTCATAGACAACTGCATTGATTTTAGGTCATTCTTGTAAGATGTTATTCTGTTTCAGAACATGTAACTTTCCTTGTTCAGGAAAAAATAGCTAGTGAGTGCAAATCTGGAATGTACGCTATCTTTTACAGTGTGCACAAACATGACAGTAATATTTTGGCAGTGGCAACAACTGTGGGTTAGTTGAAAAGTCAAATTAAATATATATATTTTTTAATATAGCCTAATATCAGCCTTTTGCCTAAATGAGCTTCACAGTCCGTAAACAACAACATGACACCCTCACATTTACAGAAGCAGTATAGGCCTATGTGTAAATAAATAAAGTAAAGTCCTGTATGCAGGTATAGTTGTCCATTATGCCGGCTATATTGCAGGTATAGCAGCATGCCGGCTATATTGCGCCACTGGCACGACATAAGTAATACAAATGAGCGACGCTGAAGGAGGAGTCATTTAAAACAGGCTATTACCGACTTTAAAAAAATAAAACAGTCCTGTGGGGGAGGGGGCATATAGCGCGACATGAGTGGAGCGCTGCTGGTGGTGGAGAGTCATAAAAAGATCAGCAGCAAAGTGTAGCCTACAGAACGTCTTCCCTGAGAGTGTACGGCGGCTGGGCCGTTCTTCTGCGGCACCACAGCCGGGGCAGGTAGGCAAAGTGTAGTAGCATCAGCAGCAGCAGGTAATGTGGGCGAATTGAGTGCAGCTGTGGTCAGCAGCAGGTTATGTGGGCGAATTACTCAATTGAGTAATTCAGTCACAGTCAGAGCCACAGAGGAGAAGCTGAGAGCTGAAGACGTCTCATTCCTGCTCAACTACAAGGCTGCAGTGGAAAGAGTCCTGCTAGATGATCCACAGCTGCTCTCAGGAGCTCTGATAGACGAGGCCAAACACCTGGGCAACCTGACCTTCAACATCAGGAACAAGATGAAGGACATGGTCTCCTACACTCCTCTGGTTCTGGACCCAAACACAGCTGCTCCAGAACTTATACTGTCAGGAGATCTGACCAGATTTCCTTATTGCTGCGTCTTCCCAGGTGGAGTTGTGTGTCGATCTAAACGTTACGGACAGGTCCGTTTGTGACAGGGCAGGATGGGGCTGGCTGGTATTCTTTTATTTATTTATTTATTTACAACTGACTTGAATACGCCGTTACTGGACTTGAACGATTGAGAATGAATGATATCATGATTTGTAGAGTAGCAACATATTCCAGACCTCATTGCAACGTAACTGGCAACAGAGTAACTGTTGTAAGAAGCCCTGCAGCAAGCTGTTCAGGTTTTCTGTCCCGTATGTTTTCAAGGTTTGTTGACATTTTATTTTAACGTGGTATGGTGGGGTACTCGGTAATACCCCTTGTTGATCCGTATTTCTTTGGCCTGTTCTTCAAAAAACAAAATCTTTGTGACCGACATATTTATTTATTTTCTGTACGTCCGGTGTGGCCGTCCCATCACTAAACGTCCATGAGAGGACCCTTGGCTCCTCCTTCACTCCAACCACGTGGATGTGGAAGGGTGGGAACTTCTCTCTTCCAACTTCATGTCCAATTCCACCTGTAGCATTTTCATTTTCATGTCATACTTCCTTCATATATTGCATTTTCTGTTCATGGAATTCTCAGGCTAACTTTCATGCAACATCATCTTTGTTGAAAGGTTGTGGCAAGCTCTTCTTTAAAGCGAGATTCGGGTTCATCTACAGAGCCACTGGCCCTCATTTATCAAACTTGCATGGAAACTGGTGCAGATTCTGGCGCAAATACCTCCCTACGACAGGTATCGCGTGGGATTTATCAAACAGTCGTATCTCGCCAATCTCAGCGTACACCAGGCCATTATTGATAAATGCGGCGGCTGAAAACAATCGTACCACGCCCCTATATTTTCTCAGTTAAGAGGCCTCGCCCAGAGGTTTTACGACATGGATATGCGCATTACGGCACAGAAGAGAAACTTCTCTGAAGTAGAAATTGACAGAATAACAGCGAAAGTAGAAAATAAAATAGTTTCATTTCGGAACATTACAAGCGGCATCAAAGAACGACAGAAGGCAGCAGTTAAGAAGGAAATAACTGCTGCGGTCAACAGCGTTGGTGTTGACAACAAACGATCTCCATCTGAGGATTTTGCATTTGAGGTTTACATCAGCAGGCTATCGCTCAAATGCTATAAAACAGCATATACAATTATATGTCGCCATTTCTTTACATAGCTAGATGAAGAAAAAGTGGTCTGACTCAAAAATCGCCACTAAAAAAGCGTGTTGCTGTTCTGAAATGCAACCAACCGGGGGTGCGGGCATAATATTTATAGTGGTAGAGCCGAAAAAGATGCACCAACTGTCCGATAATGGTCCCCATAAAAGAAATACACGTCTGCAGAGATTTGAATGATTAGAATGTATTTGCCCTTTTAGATAACACTACTCAAAAGGGTTTTAAAAACTAAAAATAACGCAGTTTGCTGTTTACTGTACGACAACATGCGCTTGGCATGAGTGGTCAGCCCGGCCATCAGCTGCATAAGCCGACCGGGCAACGATCAGCTGTGAGAGCGCCCACTGTCCTGCTCCACCAGCAGATCGGAAAAACGTGCCGGTTAACGGTGGAAATAAATCGCTCGCTTAAGCGATCTAAAAAGTTTGTCAAATAAATAAAATGTTAAGCTGAATATTGTGCCGTGTATTTTGTATCATTAAGAGCAGTGTAGGCCTACTGCATATTGAATGCAGCCCCCGTGCCTCAGTGTCCCCCCAGCTGCTCCAAGACGGAGGCAACTGCCCTTACGCAGTCCCATGCAACGCTCCTTAGTGGCCGGTGTGCGCACTATTGAATCAGCTCTCCTACTCAGTTGCACACCATAAGCTGCACATTTTTAAGTGATTAATATCTTTTATTCGGTCTGAGCAAACACTGCATTTGTATTATCTTCTAATAATTGTCCAGCAAAGTCATCGGCTACCCGGCACAGCCTGCACTGTGAGTCCATGCTGTTTACAAACTTGCGTACACGAGCTGAGAGCTTGCGAGGGATTTGAGCGTACCCTACGCCAGTGGCGGGCCGTCAGGGCCAGCAAAGCCTTGTCTGCTGGCCTAAAGACTTTCAGAAAAACAAAATTATATATTGTTAATAACATTTTTTTTTTTTTTTTTTACATTTTAATATAGAAAATGTTATTTTATCATTAATTCTATCTATTTTAAAGAGTTTGTTCACGTAAGTCTAAATTGAATTGTTTTTCCTTCGGCTGCGCTGCTTCCAGTCTGCTTCATACGGACCCCCTAAAGGGACATCGAGAAAAAAAAAAGATAACTAAAAACTTTGCGAGATAACGCAAAACACTTTGCGAGATATCGCAAACCTCTTTCGCAGCCCTCACTCACCAACGGTTTATGCAACAGTCATATTCATTTATGGGAAACCATGTAGGGTGAGTTGCCCTAATGTGGGACACCTAAGGTCTAGAGCATTTATCTCTTATTTCTGACACATGTAAATAGATAATATTGTTGTCAAATCCAAGCAGGGATACCCTGTGATTGAAATCACATGACTTCACGATTTTGATTATAAAGATAGGGGAGGCCAAACCGGAAGTGCACAGTGTGAAGTCCAGAAAAAGGTCAGTAACATAGGTTTTAGAGAGAATTAATGCTAAGGCTATACATTTGTTATAAACAAAAAAATGTTCCTATGTGTTATCAGATTGTGTTTATGATATAAGTATGATGCAAAAATATTATGACATTTTTATTTTATTTTTTATTTATTTATAAATCTTTAGCTGTCCCACATTTGGAAAGGTGTTTCCGAATGTGGGACAGCATGATTTGCCTAATCTGGGACAGTCATGTAAATTGGGATAATAAGCATTTAACTATGTAATATGTATTTAATTAAGGGTTTATTAGTACATTGGTGTTGTAATGCAGGCCAAGCCGTCTTGATGGGCCAGTTAATCTAGCTAAGTGGACTATCTATGTTAAAACACTAGCTTTTGTCACACTAAAATCAAGCTAGCAAGACTAGCTATGACAAAGGCTTTTAGTCACTCACACATCACACACACTCTCTCTCTCACACACACACACACACACACACACACACACACACCCATACACACACATACACACACACACACACACACACACACACACACACACACACACAGCTAGAATAGCTAACCGGGTTAAAAGCAGTCTTCTTTAGTCACACACTAATACAAACACACTCAATACACTCTCTCACTCACACACACACACACACACACACACACACACACACACACACAGCAAGAATAGCTTCCCAGGTTAAAAGCAGTCTTTTTTTAGTCACACAGTGATGCACAACACACTCATTACACACACACACACACACACAATAAGTATAAAGCAATGTTAAGGAAAATTAAATGTAACTTAATTCTGTGCAAATCATATTGCAATTTTCTCATATTAACAATGCAATGTATTACAGATAAGGCTACAATGGCAAAGCAGAAAGCAGGGAAAGAATGCAGAAAAGGAAGACAGGGCAAGAAGCTCAACCAGTGGAGGCAAGAAAGAATGAAGGGAGCAATAGATGAGTTCAGGGAGATTGTTGAGGCCGGTGGGGTCCCTCAGATGAGGCTGTTGGCCAGGGCCTGGAGTGTGCCAAAGTCCACCCTCCAGCGTAGACTAAAGGGAGTAGGCCACCATCACCACACTGTCGGCCGGAAGCCACTTATTGCTGCGGAGGACGAAGCTGAGCTGGCTGATTTAGTCAAGACCTTGGGGAAACGGTAGCCTGGCTCCGCCCGCCTACCTACTTCCGCCCAAATTTCATTTTCCCTTCAGTAGTCAGTCTGGTGATGGGGTGTATCAGTGGGATCCTGCTCGACTCAGATTTCTGAGCGTCCAATCAGCGAACAAAGCGAGTGGCTCAGTTGAATGCTGCGTTCCTTTATACTCGGAAGAAGGAGATTTCCGACTTGGTAGTTCCGAGTTCCGACCTGTCTGTGTTCCAGTGCATCTGCTCGCGAAAGTATGGACGCCTAAAACCTTTCTCGTCCAAATAACTAAACGTTAGGCTCTAACAAGTTACTGTTGCTAGATTCATAGACTACAATATGTAGTGAAGTCGGAAATTTCGGAGTTTCCTGTCCAACTGGAACGCACCGCCAAAAGCCGGCTCATGACACACGTGACGACCAAACGTGATGCGATTGGTTGGCTAATCCAAAGTGGCACTGGGCAGATCCAATAGTTTTAAACTTCGACAGACACCCGCCTCCAAGTGAGTGAACGTTTGCCAATTACAGCACTGCCAGACCTTCTGTACAAATGAAATGAAGTACGATGGTCTGGTTGGACCAGGCTAGGGAAACGGGGCTTCCCTCTAAGGATTCCTGACATACAAAAACTAGCCTTCCAGTTTGCTCAGAAGAAGGGCATCATTGGTTTTAGCGAGAAAAACCAGAAGGCTGGTTATCGCTGGTTCTGGGGCTTCATGAGACGGAACCCTAACCTGGGAATTCGCAAACCTGAAGCCCTGTCAGCAGCGAGGGCGGTAGGCTTCAACCCCACTGTTGTCATGGGCTGGTTCCAAAAATGTCAAGCCCTCATCAAAACCCTGGAATTAGAGGATGTGCCCAGTCATATTTGGAACTGTGACGAAACAGGGCTCCAAGACCACTTCCTCTCCACCAAGGTGGTGGCTGAGGTTGGAGAGCCATGTTATGAGGTCACTGGTGGGGAGAAAGGGGTGACAACCACCTGTCTGGCCAGCCTGAACGCTGCTGGCGGCTTCGGGCCAACCATGATCATATTTAAGGGGAAGAGAATGAAGCTTGAGTGGCTCTTGGGGTCTCCCCCCAACACATTTGTGAAAATGTCTGACAACGGCTGGATTAACAGCGACCTGTTTGTAGAGTGGGGTAAACTTTTCCTTTGTGGCCTACCAAGAAATGATCCTCGACCCCACTTGCTCCTTGTAGACGGGCATACGTCCCACGTCTACAACTTAGAATTTCTGAAGTTGATGAAGGACAACAATGTCTTTGTATTCAGCCTGTCCCCCCCACACCACTCACTATCTGCAGCCTGCAGATAGGGCGCTCCTCAAGAGTTTAAAGCACTTCTGGAGGCTGGAGGGGAGGACGAACATAAGAGAAAGTGGAGGAAAACGACTGGAAAGGGTGTTGTTTATGCCACTGTTTGCCAAGGCAGCCACAGCCTCAAATGCCATGGCTGGCTTTCGAGGCTCCGGGATTTACCCTTTCGATCCGGCTCGGATTAAGGAAAGCTTATTCACCCCAAGCAAAACCACTGAGCGACCCCTCCAGGAGACCCCAGTGGACATGCCAGTAGTAGAAGCGGCAACTCCAACCCATCACCAGCCTGCCCCTGACAGTCCCTGCTATAACCATGTCGAATGGAATCTTATGGTCCAGACATCCCATCCTCTGCATGATGCTGTCCAGCCATCCCATCCTCTGCATGATGCTGTCCAGCCATCCCATCCAGTGACACAGCCAGAGAGAGAAGAGGTCTCCTTCATTAGTCTGACTCCTATTCCAGTAAGAGAGCGACCAACAACCAGCCGCCAGAGAGTCAAACCTCCTTCCTGGAACTTAACCAGTGAGGAACATTTTGCATATGTCGAAGGAAAGGGGGAAAAGGGCAAAGGCAAAGGCAAGGGCAAGGGCAAGGAGAATAGGCAAAACACAAAGAAAACCAATCAGCAGGACCAGGAACTGTGCACGGTCTGCAAAAGTGCATACGGGGACAAACAGGACCCCAAGAGCACAGAGGACTGGCTTGCATGTTCTATCTGCATCCGCTGGTTCCATCAAAGCTGTGCAGAGGAGAATGGGATCCTGGACGACGATGGCTCCCTGACATGCAAGGACTGCTTGTTTATTGAATCGTAGTAAAAAGTGTTTAAGAATGTTTAATCGGTTACATTTTTATTGTAGGTCCAAATCGATACACTGTTAAAAAAAAAAAGGAAAAAAACATGTTGCTGCATATGCTTAGACCTATGTTACAGGTCCCAGTTCCATGAAATTATATGTTGTGTCATGATCTGTCTTTGTCCTGTCTTGTTTTGGTGATCCCCTGTGTTTCCTGTTTTATTTTGGTATGTCTGTCTGGTTCCTCCCCATGTCCTGTCAAGTTTCCCTCCTGTTTGATTGCTGTTCCCGCCCCTGATGTGTTTCACCTGTCTCTCGTTGTCTACCCTGTCTTGTGTGTGTATATAACCCCCAGTGTTTCTTTGTCCCCTGTCCGAGCTTTGTTTCCTGTTCGTGAGTCTGTGCCGTGCTTGTTCTATGTTTTCCTGTTTCACCTGCATGTTCGCCTGTTGGCCTTTTTTGTTAAGTTTTTGGACAATAAATATATTTTAGTTTTACGTCGTGCATTTGGGTCCTGTTTTCCTGCCTGTCTGCCTGCCTCATCGTAACAGAATGCTCGGACCCGAATTGGACCCAGCAGACGCTCTTTTTTGCCAGGAGTTGGAGGACATGCTATGTTTTATTATCAGTGCCATGGACGGCTGGGGGAACATTCCCAGTAGGAGGGAGCAGGGGTATGTGTTGGCGAGTACTTACAAGGCTGTCGCTGCTAAGCCCGAGTTGGAGGGCGCCTTACCCGATTGGGCAGTCGAGCTTCTCAACCCCACAGTTTTTTGGCCTGAGAGCTACATGCCACTGCCACCGGACTTTTGCAACCGTCCTAAGCCTCCACGCTCCAGCCACTGTCCCCGGTCCCCAGCCTCAAGCCTCTGACCCCGGTCTCCAGCTTCAAGCCTCAGCCCCCGAGTCCCAGCTACCAGCCGTCTCCGGCCTTAAGGACTATCAGAGTGGGGGTGGTAAGTTTGGATTGCCATCCATTCTGCGGATGCTCTCCAGCTCCCGAGTTGCCTCCGGCCTCCAGCAGCAAGCCCCAGGCCCCGGCCTCCAGCAGCAAGCCCCGTCCAGAGGGGGACCGCCTTCTACGCCGTCCAGAGGGGGACCGCCTTCCAGAGGGGGACCGCCTTCTACAGCTTCCAGAGGGGGACCGCCTTCT
>JAOPFK010000145.1:0-56922 GCA_026122265.1 Ammodytes dubius | reverse complement strand
TTGAATTTGCCGCCTAAACAATTCCCGCCTTCAGTACCAATGTCAGAGCGTCATTGTCTGATAGTTTCTGCTGCAGTCAGTCGCATTACTTGGATTTAAGACACCTTCATCGGTTTAACACGGAAAAAGCAGGTAAGAATCTGCCTCTATGTATACTTAAACGGGGGATGTATTTTTCACGCATGAGGTTTACCAAAAGCTTTTTTGGAGAGCTGACGATCTACGCGCCATGTACGCGCGTAAACCAATGGTTCCCTATGGAAAAATAGCCGATTTTATATGCATCTGTACGCGTGTAGTGTGTTTGCACCTTAAGACGGCGAACAAGAGTGTGTGTGTGTGTGTGTGTTTGTTTGTTTGTTCGTTCGCTCGCCCGTTGTGTACACTGTACAGCTACTACTGTTCTGTGTGAGCAATAAGGAGTGAAAGCAGGCTAAGATAATGCTAATAGCTAGTAAATGCTAACGGCACAGCCAGTCACGAAGGTTAAAGCAGCATTGCATGACGTTTTGATAAGTAGAGTGTGCGGTTGTCAGTGTTTAAAACTTTAATTGTAATCTGTGTGAAAATAATATAGTAACTGGCTGTGGGTCAAAGACTAGTTATGTTATATAATTCAGTTAATTAGCATAATCCATAGAAGTTTAAAGTAAAAGCAGTGAGACACACAGTAGGTAATTATACAAATTCATAGATTATTCAGTCTGGAGAAATGTGGTATTACTGATCTGGGATTTTCATTTTTTTATGTAATTTGACTGTATGCATTACTTACCTGTGTGTATATACGTTAAAAAGAGTCATTTGACACTAAAAAGAGAAATATTTTTGTCGCTAAGGTCACTCTTTAAATATTAATTAATAAAAGTAAACATCACGGCTGGGTTGCACCAACTGGGCGTAAGCTTGGTCTTAACTACGCCTGGTCGTAACTTGGCGTTCTAAGTCCAACCTAACAGTTACGCCGGTTGCACCAACTGGGCTTAACGTTCTTTTCACTAAGACTAGGCGCAAATCCTACGCCTGGTCAGGGGCAGGCGTAAAGTCAAAATTCTAAGCCGTTTCTATACCAAAAACATCAAATCCATCCAGTTATGTGTCAACAAAAGCAAAGGTATGAGAGAATATGAGTAATGCTCGCGGAAAGAAATTGTGTGCCGCACGTATTCTCTCTCTCTCTCTCTCTCTCTCTCTCTCTCTCTCTCTCTCTCTCTCTCTTCAAGGTAAAACGCCATACAGGCTGAGGTGTCTGCCTACCTGCTCTTCCTTTTTAATTATTGCCATTTCGCATCAAGTTAACTGGTTAATCGGGAGAGGCGATCCCTTCACCTGCAGCTCTGCATGGATCCCTTGTTAAAAGACTCAGCTGTTGGCATAATGCACAGAAGTAGCCTAACTTGATGCGCTGTGGCATTAATTGCATACGGCGATGGCTGTCAGGCAGCACGCAGACAGCCACCTGTATAGCCTACTTTACCAACTTTAAGTTGTCTCAATGTGATTTTGTTAGGCTACTTTTTAATAAAGGGCCCGTGTCCACCTAGCTTTTTTCAGGCATAAACGGTGGCGGTGCGTTTGGATCAAGCGTGTATCCGCTGGAAGAGAGAGGGGGAGAATGAAAAATCTGATCGTAATTCTCGAATGTCGCTGTATGATCGACACTGCTTTTACTGTTTACTGTTTTCTATTCCCATGCTTTTGTCCTTATGACAAAGGGTAGACCTCTATGTTAACAACACGTTTATGTAGCCATCACAGGAGGAGGCTCGTCACGTGTGCGCAACGATCCGTTATAAAAACAAAAACAATAGAAAATAAATACTATGCTAATGCTACTGTAAAATAGCCTATGTAGAAGTGTGCACCCAATCTTCTCCGACAAACGGGCTTTCCTCTAACTGTTGGTCATTTTTTGTCAGAGAGAGAGCGCTGCTGAGAGTCATAGGCACAAGAAAAAACTCCCTATAAAACAATGTGCTGCGCGCGCATAAACCAGTTATGTCTTGGCTTTTGTTAAAACAACGTCACTGGCCACAAACTCTGTTTTCCAATACAATTTTTATTATTAATTTAGTAAAGCCTACGTTTTGATTGCATTACTAATGAGAACCTTTTGGTAATGTGCATCAGTGCGCACCTCAGCGCTTTACTGAAGGCTCTCGTCTTTCTGTGCATGGGAAGCGGGGGCATTATAAACGTAAAATCTTGTCCCGGTCACGGGAAGACATGCTGCGTGCCTTGGCCGAGTAGATTATAGCGCTATTTATTTTAACGCTGTCTGTAGCCTAGACCTAATCACACGCCAAGCTGCTTCTTTTTTTCCTACTAGTAGCCTATTCACGTTGGGCTGCTTGCAGTCAGTGTGCCTTGTTCTCGCTGTAGGCCTATTTCTATCAGTTTTCTTATTTCTGAATAAGTGAAATTTCCTTTTCTTCTCATTTCCTCCATCATTTTGGATTGTCCAGTCTCAACAAAATAACATGTCGTCATGAGGTATCCTAGCAACGCAGTGATATGCGCATTCCATGGAACATTCACATGGCCGCGCATGGCTAAGACCGGGCGTAGTTAAGACCAGGCGTAAGTCCCGTTGGTGCAACCGGCGTAAGGTCCATTCTTAAGCCTGGTCTTAGCTACGCCCTACTTAGCAGTTACGACCAGGCTTAGTTAAGACCAGTTGGTGCAACCGGCCCCACATGTTTAAAATGCTTCAACTCATTGATTGTGCTTGTATTAAAGATTTCTAGGAAAGTAATTTTTACCAGTGAGGATGAGGACGATGACAGCCCCATCGGACCTACCGCTCCATCCACCCTCAGGTCACCGCCTACCCCTAAGGTCACCGACTACCCCTAAGGTCACCGACTACCCCTAAGGTCACCGACTACCCCTAAGGTCACCGCCTACCGCTCCATCCACCCTCAGGTCACCGCCTACCCCTAAGGTCACGTCTACCGCTCCATCCACCCTAAGGTCACCGCCTACCCCTCAGGTCACCACCTACCGCTCCATCCACCCTCAGGTCACCGCCTACCGCTCCATCCACCCTCAGGTCACCGCCTACCCCTAAGGTCACGTCTACCGCTCCATCCACCCTAAGGTCACCGCCTACCCCTCAGGTCACCACCTACCGCTCCATCCACCCTCAGGTCACCGCCTACCGCTCCATCCACCCTCAGGTCACCGCCTACCCCTAAGGTCACGTCTACCGCTCCATCCACCCTCAGGTCACCGCCTACCGCTCCATCCACCCTCAGGTCACCGCCTACCGCTCCATCCACCCTCAGGTCACCGCCTACCCCTAAGGTCACGTCTACCGCTCCATCCACCCTCAGGTCACCGCCTACCGCTCCATCCACCCTCAGGTCACCACCTACCGCTCCATCCACCCTCAGGTCACCGCCTACCGCTCCATCCACCCTCAGGTCACCACCTACCGCTCCATCCACCCTCAGGTCACCGCCTACCGCTCCATCCACCCTCAGGTCACCGCCTACCGCTCCATCCACCCTCAGGTCACCGCCTACCCCTAAGGTCACGTCTACCGCTCCATCCACCCTCAGGTCACCACCTACCGCTCCATCCACCCTCAGGTCACCACCTACCGCTCCATCCACCCTCAGGTCACCGCCTACCGCTCCATCCACCCTCAGGTCACCGCCTACCGCTCCATCCATTACAACCAGTCACCAATAAGAGACTCCATGTTTGTGCGTATCTTAACCCTCCTTGAGGAGGTGAAAGAGACACAAAATATTCAAGGGAGGATGCTGCAAACACAGGGTTTTTCCTGCATAGAGAAAGTTTTGGCGCACGCCAAAGCGGATTTATCCAGCACCAAAGGAAAATCAGGAGCGCCAAAATGATGAAGATTGAGAATAAACATAGCTATTTAAAACCTCTCCAAATTCAGCCCAATTTAAGTCATCCTTCTTGAGGGGCTGGGCAATAACTTGCATTTCATTTTCGATTACTATTACGGCTTCCCTCAATCATGAAAACAAAATAATCGTTATTAAACTATCATTGTTCCGCACGCCAGGGCAGGCAGGCTTTTAAATGCAGCAAACCCTTCTTTCAGCCGTGTGCTCCGCTCGGCTCCTCCCTCACCTGATAGTTTTAGCTATCGGCTGGTCCAGAGTAGGAGGGAGATGTTACGCATTGCCGGGTGTTTTGAAAAACTTCTAGATGACGAGAATAAAGGTAAACCTAATTGTGTTGTCTGAAAACACTTCAGACTCACAACAAACTAAAATAATGTGCAAGATATGTCATGCGCGGACACGCGAGTAACGTGACATACGCGACCGCGAGAGAGAGAGAGAGAAAAAGGCATATACGACCTGATCTGCACCTCTAAACATCCCGACCAATTTGTTTATTCACTTTAAGTCGAATCATAGTGGTCTATGACCAAGCAATCAATGAATAAAAAACACAGGAGGTAAAGCTCCTTGACTCCTGCCACCACAACTGTCAACACTTCAATGCAACTGCCTATCCACCCTGCTCCTTGACATAAATAAATCATGCCCTTACATTTAATGCTATCAAAAGACGTGCTCTATCAACACCATTTACAACTGGTTATTTTTATTTTGACATATTTACTTTATTCAATTATTAAAAATATGTTTCACTTATTTAGCCTATTTCTATTCTCCCTGTTTTCAGTTCAATTAGGCCTTTGTTTAAAGTCCAAAGTCAAAGTGTTATTAAAAAAAACCTTGTTAAAAGTAAAATAAATGCATAATGTTCTTAAATCAATGATTAACTGTCTTTAATAATCGTGATAACACTGTGATTACTCAAAATAATCATGATTATGATTATTTATATTAGAAACAATTAAAGTATTAAATAGGTAGGCCTAGTCATTATTAGTATTTTGACTTCATATCTACAGGTTGTTTATTGTGATTTCATAACCGTCAGTGAGCTCCATGGTAACGCAGTGATTGACAGGCTGACTGAAATGCTCTTTATCTGGACAGAAACTGCCCTCTCCCAACCCCACACCCTCTTAAAATACACAAACCGTTTGCCTTTACTGTTGCACATAGTCGCGACCCCAAAAAAAGTTGGTCGCGTACTGACCCCCCCAAAGGCCCATTCTGAGCCAGGAAAAACCCTGAAACGCTTTTACAACAGTGTGGAACCACCGTCTCCACTGTCTCTTCTACCCCAGAGGGTTTCCCCTTAAAGACAGTTAATGATGTCATGAACATGGAAGAAAAACTGACGAACACGAACGTCATGTCTGAACTGGTATGTACTATATGTTAAGTCTAGGGTAGTACAACTTAATTCAATTTTATTAGCGGGCTAGCAGTGGATTTCATCTGAAACTTCCCAAGTGTGCTCACACCCATGCTTATTGTAGTTCTTTCAGGTTGATAAATTTGCTTTGTGTTGCCTTTGTTTCCCCTCAGGTCGCAGCTGTGGCTGACATTGGGGGGGGCAACTATTGATGAGGCCACAAGAAGGATGATGGCCTTCCTCCTAGACCACGGCCTGTCTAGGAAATACAACCTTCTGGGCCGAAAAGGGAAGAGGGAGTTTAAGGCCATGAAGCTGTTTGAAGTAATATATGGTAGGTGTGCATGTGGATAATGTTTTAAGTTGTACAGATACTAGAAAGTTGTTATAATACCTTAACATTATAAAATGTTGATTTTATGTAGTGTTTGTTGTCCTGGCTGAGCAGTAGTTTGCTCATGTCTCCGAGATGCCTAACTGGTGTGTATAATGCCTATGTGGTTTGTTTAATCTTAATTTAGACATCACTTTTCTTAACATAGTTGCCTTTACAGTCCTGGTGGAGAGTTGTGTTGGCACATACAGCAAGTAAATGACCGTTATATTTATTTCTTGCAGGAGGCATGAAGAAAAAGCCGATGACCAGCCAAATAACCCGTAAAGATGCAGAGAAGGCCATCTCCAAGTGGTTAATTGGTGCTAGCGACCAGGGGGGGGGGGGCAATAGCCAGGTCCGACAGGCCACCCCTCAACAAAGACTTCAGGCATATTTGAGGAGCCATAAGTGCCTTCCATGTATTTGTTTTTTTAATTTGACATCTTATAACTATAAAATAGTCCTTAAAATGCATTACAGTTTTTTCTGATTGCTAGGCAACAATGGGCTGACCTGAAGCAACATTTGCAAAACTCTAACTACAGTCCGCAGTACCATAGGTCAGCTGAGCTGGGGCCGTAGTCACAAAACATTTGATCTAGGGCTGTCAAACGATTAAAAATTTTAAGCCGATTAATCACAGGATTCTGTGGATTAATCACGATTAATTCTACTAGGGGTGTGCACGTGTACACGTGTAACCGTTTAGTAAATCATAACCGTTTAGGAAAAATCAATAAACGAAAACCGTTTAAAAAAAATCTTCAAATTTAAAATTTTCTTTTTTTCAAAGTTTTTAAATATGTTCTGGAGACACACATTTATTGATTTTACATCACTAGTAGGCCTAAACTAATTGAGGATGATAAAAGCTAGTCTGCCGAATCGGTCTGTCCCTCGGCGACTGTGTGAGTGTGTGTATCGGCGCACACACACACAGGGAGTCGCCGTGCCGGTGCTCGACTCACAGCCACGGAAGAGTGATGAAAGATAACCTAAAGATTAAAGTTACTCGGTTGACGTGAACTAAGCTCGTAAATAGCCCGAACTTTATAACACCTGTTCAACCTGCATGAACGTGGACATGTAGAAAGCGATAGGCTATATTAATCAGGAAATGAATGAAGCGCGATAATGACGGCACACATGTCAGGCGAACGTGTGTGTGTGTGTTTGTGTTTGTGCCATGGACCTATTATAAGAGGTGTGTAAACGAGCGTAGTTCATTTCAACTGTGTGTTTACAGGCGAACGAACGCGTATGTGTGTGTGTGTGTGTGTGCGTGCGCCTACAGGACGGCGGGCGCGCGAAGACAATGACGTCACGGTTAACCGTGTACACGAAAAAAATTCCGTCGTGTACACGGTTAGACATTTTTGTAAACGTTCACACCCCTAAATTCTACCATTCGAAATAGGCCCGAAAAATAACCATTTTCTCTGTATATTGTTGTATGAATTGAAAGATGAAGGACATAAGGTGTATATTTACATTTAAATGCATTTTTTTTTATCCATTGAAAATCCAAATGATGGTGTAAATACTGCAATTAAATTATAATCAACTAAATCATATGCTACCACACCATACTTCAATTTGGCTGTCTCTATTCCTATGTCTTTGAGCAAATATAGGACAGGCTATAGAATGGCATTTATTTGGTGAATCCATGGTTTTGCATTCCTGAATACAACCTGATTGCAGTTTGTGTGTGTGTGGAAAAGGCCCCAAAGTTCATAAGTTAGTTTTTGATATTTCTTACAGTGTGTTAAGATGTGTTTTGTTCAGTGTGGATAACTGTCAGTTAGGGCCGTGACGTCAGTCGGCCGGAGAGTCTGTTTAGTAAAGGCCAGGACACACCAGTCCGACTTGTTCTGACTTGTTCCGACTACGCAAAAAATGGAGTCGGCCGTTTCAGGAAGCTCCAGTGTTCCCGTCGCGGCCAGAGAACACACCAAACTGACTGCTGACTTTCCGTACGCTCTGTTGCTTGCGCGGGACGTAATGTCTCCATAACAGCAGGCGGCGCTAATCTGTATTGTGGCCCGAAAAAATACGAAAGCCGGAAATGATGGGACAGCTCTCTAGAGCATAAACATAGATAGAAATACGTATTTATATTTATGGACCATAAGAGCACAATTTTTAGCAGAGAGTGTCGAGCATGGTGTCGAGCAGTCAACAAGGGTTGATGCATGTGAGTACTCTCAAAACGAAATGAACAAACACATTAAAACGATGGCTAGCTGTTGTTAGCTGTTTGTGCTACCAGCCTCACTTCCGGGCTTCACTGATTCGCTAGCCTTCCACCAATCAAGTGTGTTATTAACGGCCGTGATTCGGGGTCGCAACAGCTGTTGTAACGTCTCCTCACGAGCGGAGTTTAAGCCTTTGTTTCTTTTCCTGCGATCTATGCTGCTGTGTCTGTGAGAGAAGGAAAATAAAGAGCGGATAAACCATACTCCTCTCTGGCTGGGAAACTATCTATCCCTGGGTGAAACCAGTGCCTAGTGATTCTAGCAAAGTGTCGTGTGAAGTTTGCTCAAGTCAATTTTCCATTTCACACGGAGGTGAATACGACGTAAAACGACACAAACAGTGCGAGACTCATAAAAAACTTGTTGCTCAAAAGGAGTCTTGCCAGTCTATGGATACGTTCCTGCTAAAACCCAAACAAGAGTCAAACGCCAACAAGTTAACCGCAGCTGAACTAACTAGTGTTTACCACACTGTAAAACACTCTATCATACAGGTCAGAAGACTGTGGTAATAAGCTAGCATCTACCATGTTTCCAGACTCTGACTCTGAGATTGCAAAGAAAATGTCATGTGGTCGTACAAAGGCAGCATCCATAGTAACAGATGTGCTTGCACCTGCCTCTGTGGAGAGTTGCTTGAGAGAATTAAAAGTGTCCAGTGCTATTAGCCCCTTGTCTCTATCTGCCCTCTTAAGCGCTGCACCTCCACTCTCTTCGGCTATTCCCAACAGTAGTCCCGTGATTAACCACTCCCTTCGAATTTGGACCCAATTTAGGAAGAATTTTGGAATGCAGAATTTTTCACTTTTCAGCCCAATTGCAGCTAATCATTTGTTTACTCCCTCGACAGTGGATGGTGCATTCAAGATCTGGCATGAAAAAGGCTTAAAATGCATCGGTGATTTATTTATTAATGATCTATTTGCTAGTTTTTCTTAATTGACAAAACATTTTGGTATCGAAAAGACTAATTTTTTCCGATTTCTGCAAATCAGGCATTTTAAGCCGAAGTTAATTCCCCAATTCCCTCACAAACCGCCAGCCAATCATGTCGATTTGTTTCTTTCGGTAAACCCCACATTAAAAGGCTCAATTTCTGTGTTTTTCAACCTTATTTCGAAGTTGCATAGCCCCTCATTAGCAGCTATAAGAACCCTGTGGGAGCAGGACCTAGGTTCTGCCTTCACAGATCACATGTGGGATTCAGTCCTGGATCGGATACACTCTACCTCCATGTGCGCCCGACATGCTCTTGTGCAATTTAAAGTAGTACATCGTATCCACATATCTAAAACTAAATTAGCTCGTATGTTCCCCGATGTAGACCCGACCTGTGATAGCTGTAAGATCGCGCCGGCATCACTCTTTCACATGTACTGGCTGTGTCCCACCTTGACTGAGTTCTGGACATCAGTTTTTCAAACAATTTCTGAAGTACTTCAGCATCAAATCGAGCCGAACCCTTTCACTGCAATTTTTGGCATCGCTCCCAATTCAGGCTTGCCTAAAGTGAAGCTAAAGGTACTGGCCTTCACCTCTTTACTTGCTCGTAGGGCTATCTTACTTAAATGGAAAGATCCTGCTCCTCCCTCCCACTCACATTGGATTAGAGACATTATGTCATGTATGAATCTGGAGAAAATTTGTTGCACTACCCAGGGATCTGAGACTAAATTTCATAAAATATGGCGCCCCTTCCTAAACTATTTTGAGAAACCAACCACAATAGTTGAAGAGAAGCTACCCCCTCCCCTCTTTTATTTGATTCAATTTTATTTCTTTGTGTTGTTTGTTTCATATTGGTTGTTCGTTTTTGTTTCTTGAAGTGTGTCTCTGTGTTTCTGTTTCGTTTCTGCTATTTTTGACGTTGTGTATTGTTTTGTGTACTGATTTCTTAATGCAGGACTGTTTGTGATTGGGTGGGGTATGTTCGGGGGGAAAAAAAGGGGAACAAATTTATAATCCATTGTACTGCAGTTGCTTTGCTACTCTGCGATTTAATAAAAAAAACCTTTGAAAGAAAAGTGCCAGTGGTCCAAGAGCTCCCAAGTGATAGAAAAGTCCACACGCCATTTTTTTCAGTGGCTTCAGATGCATCTAATCATGGCACTACAAAACTCTTCCCACTGTCGTTACGATATTGGACACCAGAGCTGGGTTTGAAAACTAAGATACTGGACTTTTATGAAGATAGCCAAGAGTCAGCTGCTGCCATACACCACCAGATAAAGAGCAAGTTAGAGGAAAATGGTCTGCAACTGGAAATGATTTCAGCTTACACTGCAGACAATTCTAGTGTGAACTATGGGAAAACAACTCAGTTTACCAAAAGCTAAAGGCAGAAAATAGTGGCATCATCAAGGCAAACTGTATGGCCCACATAGTGCACAACTGTGCAAAGCATGCTGGAGACATGCTGAACATTGACATTGAATCTGTAGTCAACAAAATATTCAGCCACTTTTCAGTCTCTGCAAAGCGCACAGAGGAATTAAAAGCAGTGTTCGCCTTTGTGGAGGAAGACTATCATGATGTACGGCGACATGTAGCCTACCAACAAGGTTGGTTAAGTCTGTGGCCTGCTGTCCAGAGGCTACATGACAGCTGGGCAGCTATCAAGAGCTACTTCTTGTCGCTGGGAGAGAGTGAGTGCCCAAAAGTACTGTGGAAGCTCTTAAAGGGGACATATTATGAAAAACCAAACATTGCCGGTGTTTGGGCACACTGTTTAGGTTATTGGCGTCCCTACCAGCACACACAAGCTTCAAAAAGACAAATATGTCAGTTTCTTCTGGGACACTTATTTCGAAAAAGGGGGGATTTGAAGGTTTGTTCAAAAAGCACACAGAACTCAGAACTTGTTGCTTATTGAGCCAGGGCTATACTGAATTTGTTGTAGCTTTGCCATAACAGATGTATGATGTAGGCCTATACATGTCAGCTAGGCTACATGATGTAACATTGAATGTGCCATGTTTTACAGGTGTCTGAGTGACCTGATGGAGCCGGACGGAGCCACCAAGACCGTCACACTATCCGTTCCTTCAGAGGAGGATGTTTTCACTGGGACAAGTTGTCTTCTTCAGGGCCCAACAACAACTGGACAGTTACATAAAAGTTATGGCTTTGCTTCTGTTTGATATGTACACTTCATATTTTCATTCCACTGGCTATGAATAAACTGCTTTATTTTTAAGGATGTTTTTGGTCTTTTTAAAATGTAATGATACTGTTTTATCAGAGAAAATCTTCAGCGAGATGAAAATGTGAGTTTCAAGTAATCCTTTACTGCAGGTAGCAAACAGTGACAGTAAGCAACACAATACATTTTTTAACTGTAAAACTTTATTATGAATGAGTGATCACAATACAAATGATACATTATCTACTAGATATTGAAATGTTGTCAGATAATTTGCAGCTCTGACAAACCTAAAGCATAATTATTTCAACCATACATTTTACAAAAGATAATGCCTTTCCAGTGAATCTTGACATGATTCACGATACATTCTTTTCCATTATAGTTACTGTCCATTTTTACATGTCAACTCAGTATCGGTTCACAACCACCTGTGCGTGGCGGCACTCCTGGGCAGACTGCTCCAGGTGAGGATCGTTGGATAATCAGACCCTCTCTACTTAAGCCTGTGGACTCCAGTCATTCGGCACCAGAGTATACTTCATACCAGAGCGGTATGATTCCCGAGCTCAAGATTATTTGTTTGTTGTTTTCTTTCACGTCTCCAGGAGTTAGTTGTAACTAGTGTTGCAAAATTCCGGGAAGTTGGAAACTTTCCATGGGAATTAAAGGGAATAAACGGGAATTTACTCAATTTAAAGCAACCCAATGCACTAAATTCTCTGTGTTATTTCAGTCCAGGCAAACGTTCTAGACTGTAAAAAGCAGTTTTTTCAACTAAGTTTTAATATATTTATGAACATTTAATTTAAAATCAGATTTTTTTTTTTTAAAGTTTGAGACACCCAACTTGATATCATATATTGACTTTTACTAGACCAGGTTTACAGAGGCTTAAACTGTGATTTTAAATATAGTTGGGGACAATACATTTTAGCATAATCTTGACTAAAACAACCAGATTTCATGCAAGTACACGTACATGTATGGCAAATTGCACATAGCACACATCTTACTGCAGGGGTACTAAAGGTGCGAACACACTAGGCACTTTAGACGCGTATGAAATCGTCCGTTTTTCCATAGGGAACCATTGGTTTACGCGCGTACATGGCGCGTAGGTGCATCACTCGCGCTAAAGCGCCGCGTATATACGCACCTACGCGAGGAGTTCAAAAAATTGAACTTTTGTTGCTCCTACGCATGACGATTAGCCGCGTTGGCCAATCAGCGTTGGGCTTGACCCGACGTCACAGGCAGAGAGACGGACAGTGTACTGTACATAGAGGCTGATGAGAGACACCGAGGAGGAAAATGTATTGCTGGCAGCCGAGCCGGTGCTGTATGACAGCAGCTCGGGAATAGAAGACGTGGGGAGAGTAAACCAGGGCCGTTTCTCAATTCGCGTTCTTTTCTGTACTTGTGAACTTGCGTTCTCGTAAAACGTCATCAACCGTAGCCCAAGTACTGTTCCAATTCAAAGTTCGCATCAAGTCAAGTACCCGGAAGTGTTCCTGATGTGTTCTTCAACTGGCCATTCTATCGAGGATGCATCGGTGGTGACTTGCGCGGACTTGGGGCCGTTAGATATCCCAGAATGCATTTCGCAGCGTCGGATCTAAACCCAAAACCAATGGCGACTGTAACGGAGCAGGAGAAGACCCACAACTGTAAGCATAATTACTATTTTCCAAATAGGCCTACTACTTTTGTTTAACGAATACCGTATTTTCAACGTTTTTTCAACGTTTTTATTAGGCTATCATTGAATTGTCCAACATGTCAAGTCCTACTTGACATTTTCTCGGACGTTTTCCGATAGAGACAGCTAGCTTGTGTGTGTCGTGTATGGGAGCGAGCTCGGTAGGAGTTAGGGACGAGCTAGAGCTGTCCCGGGACATCTAGCTCGTCCCGCCAGCTTCAGCAGTCAGTCATCTGCCTATTATAAAAAGCCTCAGGCGTGTGTGTGTGTGTGTGTGTGGGGACAGCCAGCTTGTCGCAAATGCTCGAATGTGGGACGCTGTCAAATCTGGAGCATTAACCCTTATTTGATATTTATTTTAATAGATAATATTGTTGTCAAATACAATCTCATGCATTATCAATTTTGATTATAAAGATAAGGGAGGGGAAAACAGTCAAAAAGGAAGTCTTATCCATATTGTGCTAAATTGTTAAACCTGATATGATGGCTTTTATTATGCATTCAATGAAAATATGCCTATAAACACGTTATATTTTATCAAGGGACAAATGAAGAGACGCGGGCCCTAATCGAGTGGCGGGCCGCCAATGAGGCCCTTTTTACTGGCCTCAGGAACTCCTCCACGACAGGATGGGAGTGAGTATTGATTGATTTTAAGTGCTTGTATGTCTTGGGGACAGTTCAAATCGGGTGGCGGTAGTCTTCATTTATAAAGAATAATATTTTTGTTGTTATTAAACTGGCTGTGTACTATTGCTTTACCCAGGGACTTCATTTCCACGTCTGGGATGGGGGTATCCGTCAAACAGGCGGAAAAAAAATGGAACAATCTGAAAGGAAAATATAAAGTAAGTATAAGTTTTGTATTATATACTGATAGAGCTTTCCAGGGATTCCTTCATAAATAAATTAACCTACACACAATACCATTTCAGTGGCCCTTTAAATACAGTAAGTGTACTAAAGTGTGATTAAATGAAAATAATAAGTTTGACAGTGCAGTAATCAATACCCTGTTTTCAGGAGCTTAGGGACCCACCGACGGGCAAAGGGGTAGAGGCTGGTACGGCTACTGCTGCCACCTGGCAGTGGTATGCTGCGATGGATGCCGCACTCCAGGGGCAACACTCCATCAGTTGTTGTTGTTGGTTGTTGCGGCAAATATTTCTGCCACTGCCGGTGGCGTGGTAGGCGTACCAGCCTCTACCTCCTCTGCCGAGGAGACCACTGGCCAGGGCCAGGCCACCAGAAAGAGGCCCAGGGAGAGTCTTTTGGACATTTTAAAAGAGCAGGGAGAAAGAGAAGAGGAGAGAGAGAGGCAGGCGGTGGCGAGAGAGGAAGAGAGGGAGAGGGTGGCAGCTGGCAGGTCGGAGCGATATCTCGCCCTGTTTGAAAAATTAATTGACAAAATGTAAAAATAAATTATTTAAAATGATAATTCATCCTTATCTGGTCATTTTAGATAGCAACAGTGTATTTTTATATTCTACATGTCACATGCATACTGTTGTGGCAAATTCAGAGTGGTACTCAGGGACAGGAGGCAAGAGTTTCAAGAAGAAAATAGCTGCTTTATTTTGCATAAAAAAACAAGAAGATTTCTGCTGAAAGTTCAGACTCATTCAGCATCAATTTTTTTTTTTTATAAAGTCTTCAAACAAGGTTAAGCTCCACACACATCCATAATTTACTCTTCTGACTGGTCACATGTTTTCCAATCATTGGTCAGTCATATGAATATCAAACAAGTACAATTTGTCACTCCTTTTAGCTTGGACTTATTCTTATAGCAGGACCAACAGTATATCGTCTAGTGTTGTGAAACACAATGAGCTTTATTTACTGTTCTTGGTTGTGTTTGTTCATTAAACCTTTCTATTTAGGATCTACCGAACTGCTGCGGCATCACCTGCCAACACAACATAAGTTTTGAAGAACAGAGTTATTAACATGAGTAGTATGAGGGTATTTTTCTAATCTAATATAGCTTCTTTAGCCAACACTATACAATTATTATATACTCATCAAAACTGGAATTAACATTACTGAACCGATTGAGCAATTTCAAATCAACAAATTTAAATATGAAAAAATGTACATACAAAGGAAATTATAACATAAATCATTACAAATATGTACATTTATTTACAAAGCTAGGAATATATACAAACATGTATTTATTGCTTTTTTTTTTTGTTTTTTTTTGTTTTTTAGGGGAGGGGGGGGGGTTGTGGGTGTGTGTGTGTGTGTGATATGTGTGTGTCTATATGTAGTCGTGTTCTTGCAGGCAAACGACCGGTGCTACAGGAGCAGAAACCTGGGCAGCAAGCCTCGCTCTCCACACAGTGCCAGACAGGTCCCCGTCATCTGCCTCCACGGGGTCACCGGGGCCATCTTCCTCCTCCTCCTCCTCCTCCTCCTCCTCCTCCAACACATCCCCTGCTGCCATGCAGATGTTGTGGAGGATGCAGCAGGCACCCACCACCTTGGGGGCAAACAGAGGCCGGATCTCCAGGGCCCTTAAAAAGATCGCCCGCCAGCGGGTTTTGAGCATCCCGAATGACCGCTCGACGATGTTCCTCCCTCTGGCGTGTTGCCTGTTAAAGCGTGCCTCAACATGACCTGGTAATCAAAATTCACATGGATGTATCAGCCAAAGTCACAATCTGTTTCTGTGTATGTTTTTCTTGAGACAGAGAGAGGGTTCTTACCGGCTAGAGGGTGGCGGTATGGCGTGATGATGGCCACGGGACGCTGCAGGCAGGGGTACCCTCCATCACCCAGCAAGAAGTACCCAGCAGGTGGGTACAGGGACTTTTTGTACATTGGGGAACGGCGGAGGACCAGCGCATCGTGCACTGAGCCCGGGTTCCCGATGTACACATCCAGGAATCTGCCGCTCCCATCACAGATTCCCTGGAGGATGATGGAAGTGAAGCTATTTATGTAGCTCTTCTTCTGCTCTGCAGGTGGCACAATCCGGACATGGCACCCGTCAATGGCCCCAGCAGCAGAACGGAAGGCCTCGTGACCCGCAAGGCGAGCGAAGCCTGCCCCCACCTCCTCCGGCTTGGGGAAATGGATGACGCGATGGAGGATGGCCATCATCGCCTCCACCACGCCATGGACCGTCCTGCAGACCGTGGACAGGGGCATCCCAAATATGTCGGCCGTCACCCTGTAGGACGCACCACCAGCACCTCCACCTCATGGCTCCATCCATGGGCCTTCTCCCGGGGCAGCAAGACCAGCAGCCGGTCAAAGCTCTCCCTGGAGAGCCTGAAGGCTGGCTTCAGGTCCCCTCCAGCAAAAAACACAGCCAGGATTGGCACAGTGGTGTTAAGCTGTGCGTACAGCTGTGAGCTGATGTGGTCCTGATACTAGAAAAAAATAAAAAAAAATCTTTAAACATCGTTTGAGTTATTTACTATTTATATTATTTGTGTTTATTGTGTGTGTATGTATATTTACTATTGCGATAGAAAGATAGATAGATGCAGGTATATGCCTATATGCTTATTCATATATTTTAATGTACAATTAATTACAATTCTCTATTTAATATATGTTGTCTGCCATGAATTCTTAAAGTCTAGCAGAATTACAAATTAACACAGCACTTGTTTGATCAGCAAAAAAGTTGAGGTAAATTCACTGGAATCTTTTCCAGGCCTAGGTTTTTCTTAATCGTTTCAGCCTGTTCTATATGTTGTGTGTAGCTTTTCAACTTTCAACCCTGTGGTAAAATGACAAATTCACTCATTACAGTCAAGGTTCTATATCAATATGAACCGATACATTGAAAGGTTAAAACAAAAGCCATATCAATAGGACACATACGTGAGACAGACAACTGATGAGGGCTCGTCTCCTCAGCATCCTCCGCCGCATCCCAGCTTCCCGGTCGGCGATCCACCTCCTCGATTGAGCAGCCTCCTCCTCCGCTCGCTCATAGAGGAACCCCATCGCCAGGGCAGCACAAATTCTGGCTCGACGATCCATGTATGAGTTTGTGTATTCTTAACCGTAAATAACTCGTACTCTGATAGAAATAAATCTCCAACAATAACTCCTCAATCGTTTTCCCGACAATCACTTCGTATATAGGGTACAGGTGCGCACGGTCGTACAGGTGCGCACGAATATATTTTCATTTATACACGTGTCAAAAAATACTGTATAGTCTTCTTATAGAGGCCTATGTTTCTTAAAATATTGTTAAAGCAATACTAATAGGCTATAAAGGAACATTTTAAAAACATAACAAATGTAGGCCTATTAATTCAAAATAGTTACGTACTATTAGCCTACTACTTATCCTACTACTACATACACGTGAATTACATAAAATATTTACATACTATTTTCAAAATGAAAGAGGCTGGGGTTTTTGTTTTATGTGTTTATTGTTAACGTTGTATATGCCCACATGAGGCTGTAGCACAGTTGACAGACGAGCCCAGGTGGTGACGTAATCGAGTCCGCTGCCGTTCCAATTCCAGGTGCGTCCTCCCGTTCTCGGAAGTTTGTACTTAGAAGTCCGGACTTGCAAGTCCGAACTTCCAAGTCCGCAAGTCCGTACTTCGTGTACTTGGAATTGAGAAACGGCCTGAGTGATCCTGCTGAAAAAGCTGCAGGCAGGTGATCTCACTCAGCTAATCAGCTGGAGGTGCTTTTGGGGATTTTCCTCTCCTTACTAGGGAGTCAATACACTGCCCCCCTTGTCCTCCGGGTTTCATGATTTCTTTTCTTTAGCTTACTTGACTTTTGACTCAACAGACAGCCTTCGGGACCATAGCTTCTAATAACAATAAAGAAAACAATTCGGATATATGGAAGAAAAAATATGACAGGAAAAAGTTTCAAAGTTCTCAAGAGTGATGTTTAGTGAAGTGATATCACAAAACAGGTGATGCAAGACAATGTACAGCACATAAGCAGTACCAGATTTAGCTATAAGCTAATTTTCATCTGTAGTCCCTGGGCAGGAAACAGAGTATTACATCTCTGTCAAGATGGGAAACCTCACACTGAAGTATAAAAACAATAACACACAATTTCACAACAGTAAAACACAACAACACAATACGAACAATAAAATCACAACATTTAGGACACCACAACAACATCACAACAGTAAGACACCAACAAAACAGGACATCACAACATTAAAGGTCTCATATTATGCTCTTTTCTGTCAATATTATATGGTCTTAGAGGTCCCTAATACGTTTTTTTTTAGTTGTTAGCTGAAAAAATTGTTCAGATCATTTACTGTAGCATATGCCTCTACACCCTGATTGTCCTCTGGTCTGGATGAGCTATATTTGTGCGATCTGGCTGGCCCCTCCCACCTCTCTGCCGGGCTTTCTTTATATGGCCATGGGGCTCTCCCACCGTCTCTGCCGTGCTCTCGCGATACTAGAGAGACACTACGTGAGTCGTGACTGCGAACACAGTTGTTTACTCAGAGGCAGCTAAGAGAACAGTTTGACATGACCTGACATGATTAAAACCAGTGAAAACAGTAGCTTGATTTCTACAGGAATATCTTCCCATCCTTTGTCCTATTAAAAACGAGGCATTTCCAGACTAGTCTGGGTAATAGAATTATGTTTTTATGAGCAAAAGCTGAATGCTTGTCTCGAAGCTAGCTCGGAAGCTACGGCTAAAAATACCACACAAATCAGTGAAAAAAATATATATTCAAAATTGACTTCCACACTATTAAGTTACAATCCTTTGTCCTATTAAAAACGAGGCATTTCCAGACTAGTCTGGGTAATAGAATTATGTTTTTATGAGCAAAAGCTGAATGCTTGTCTCGAAGCTAGCTCGGAAGCTACGGCTAAAAATACCACACAAATCAGTGAAAAAAAATATATTCAAAATTGACTTCCACACTATTAAGTTACAATCCTTTGTCCTATTAAAAACGAGGCATTTCCAGACTAGTCTGGGTAATAGAATTATGTTTTTATGAGCAAAAGCTGAATGCTTGTCTCGAAGCTAGCTCGGAAGCTACGGCTAAAAATACCACACAAATCAGTGAAAAAAAAATATATTCAAAATTGACTTCCACACTATTAAGTTACAATCCTTTGTCCTATTAAAAACGAGGCATTTCCAGACTAGTCTGGGTAATAGAATTATGTTTTTATGAGCAAAAGCTGAATGCTTGTCTCGAAGCTAGCTCGGAAGCTACGGCTAAAAATACCACACAAATCAGTGAAAAAAAATATATTCAAAATTGACTTCCACACTATTAAGTTACAATCCTTTGTCCTATTAAAAACGAGGCATTTCCAGACTAGTCTGGGTAATAGAATTATGTTTTTATGAGCAAAAGCTGAATGCTTGTCTCGAAGCTAGCTCGGAAGCTACGGCTAAAAATACCACACAAATCAGTGAAAAAAAAATATATTCAAAATTGACTTCCACACTATTAAGTTACAATCCTTTGTCCTATTAAAAAACGAGGCATTTCCAGACTAGTCTGGGTAATAGAATTATGTTTTTATGAGCAAAAGTTGAATGCTTGTCCCAAAGCTAAATAGCTATACACCAGTCAGGCAAAAATACCAATAAAAACATTTCTTTCAGTTTCACTGTTTGCAAAAACCCACAAGTAGCTTCCTATCCGTTGTGTTACTAAAAACGAGGCATAGACTGCTGTGGATAAGATAAATGAGTGGAGTATGATGAGCAAAAGCATTCTGTGTTGGTGTATGTAACATTCACAATAGGCTATGGGCATCTTGTCGCTTAGCGGGGAAAACAACATGGCAGCCATCCATCGGATCTCGGGGCCGTGGACCAATAAGAAATGGGGGGGGGGGGGGTTATCAGACTTTTTTTTTTTTTCTTTTTTTTTTTTTTTTTTAGACCACTGCACGGTGGACGTGCATCGGAAGCATGGACATATATAGAAAATATGGGGATGTGGCTGTGCGGTTTATGACGTCATAAACTGCGAGAATTCTGACTGGAGTAAATGTGGGGGGAGGGGTGGGGGTTTCAGAAAGGGGGAGAGTGAGAAAAGGAGAGATTGTTATTTTTTTTTGATATTTTGGCAGTCTCTAGGCACACCGTGGCCCCATGGATATGTTAGAACACATTTAAAAAGTGCATTTAGCATAATATGGGACCTTTAAGAAAACAATCTATGCATGATGGTTACATGCTTGGGTTGATTTCAGCCATGACTTCATCTTACATTTAAAACCAGCAAAGGTGTTCCACTCTCTTATCTCGCTCGGTACTAAGTTCCAAGACTTGGTGGCTCTAACTGAAAAAACGGATGTGCCAAACTCAGTGGATCTGTGCTGTACTACACAGTCCCCTCTGTTAGACGTTCTAGTTCTCCTTCCATTGTCTGAGAGCAGTTTATTATCTCTAACATCATGAAAATGTCTACTGATCCAATCCTGACCTCGTCGTCTTTTCCCGAAAAGTGAAACTATGCTCCTAACCTTGGCTTTTTACTTCTTATCTATTATAATTGGGATGAGTCAGGTCTGTACCATACACCAAACTTTCTTCTAAGGCCTGAGACTTTCCTCCTTTCTCCACTCCCTGCTCTGTACTGAAATGAGAACATTTAGGTCACGTTATAATTGTATTTGATTATTAGTTGAGTATATAAGAATAATGTAATATTATGTGGTTGGCTATAACATGAATAATATTTGAAATATAAATGCTGACAAATTCAAGTCAAATGTGAAGAATATATCAATTGTTTAAATGATTATATATTGGTAAATGCCAATTACAGTTTTTTACGATCGCACAAACACTAAAATCAAAAGTATGACACAATTATCAAAACCTTAAACTCAAGAAGCAAACCATTGGCTATATGTGCACCACTATAAGCACAAAGTCAGCCTCACACTTTTTGCAAAACAATACACACAGTGATTTGCAAAACACTAAACACACTTAAACACATTAGACACAGAAGTTTATCATGATGTCATATCATTGCAATTCCAAAGCACTGACTGTCAAACTACTAAACTCATGAGCCAATCAGTAAACACAACCCCCGAATGCACAAACACATGATTTCTTTATTCTAGACACACCAATCAGGTTCAAGCACTATACAAATGCAGCAGGTAAGTTCACCTGCCTTTACAGTAACCAAAATGGAAGGAGTCAGGATAACAGTGAGAGTGAGGGGGTTGAATCCACAGAGGAGATGGGGTCCTCCTCTGTCATGCCAATATTAGCCCTTACAACACACCTCACATACTCACATTTTTAGACTGATTGCAAAACATAGTCACAGCAGGTAAACAAATGCACCAGACGCAATACATTGTCATTTGGGACAATGTGTCATTCCACCATGCTGCTCTGGTCCAGAACTGGTTTCTACACCATCCACAGTTCACAGTTCTATACCTTCCACCATACTCTCCTTATCCAGTTTTTCTCTGCATGGTGGTGGAAGGATGTGGATGAAATTCACTAGATCCAGCTAGGCGAAGAGATAATTTCTAGTATTTTCTAAACTGTATTTTATGTTTCCTTTATCAGATTTTTTAAATGTATATACAGTATTATCTGTAAGTTTTAACCTGTACTGGATACAGTATTGTATGTGTGTTGTTGTTTCCTGGGATAACAGTGTTATGCAGACTACTGCACACATGTTTGGTTGTGATTTTCCATGTTGACTGATTTGGGTGTATGGAGAGAAATAAATTATATTTTCCTCAGTCTGCTGCATTGGTCTTGTCAAGTGTTTGGTGAACTTATTGTATATTTGCACTTTCTCAGTGTACTTTTTATACATTACTCAAATCACTGAGAAGTAGAATTACTAAAAGTGTTTAAGGTTAGCAACAGCAGTGTTTAACTGGTTCAGACAGAATTAAGTGATATGAAAAGTGTGTGTTTCATATGGCGACAAAACATGGTTTTTATAAAATAGTGTATAGTTTTGAAAAGAGTATTTCATTTTGCAAAGGGTCTGAGGTGTTTTGGTAATTGAGTGTTTGGTGGGCTAATTGTGTCTAATGTTTTGAAAAATCGGGCCCTGTTTTCAAAATTGTGCTTAAGCAATCGAAAAAAACTGTAATGAGGGGGGGGGGGGCATACTATCATTACAAATTAGAGTTATTTTTTCTAACACTTCTGAAAAATAAATTAGACAAATAGAAATTTCACCATCCTATTTTTCATATCTAGCAAATTTACAATCTGGGTGATCATTCATATTGTGCCATGATTAAATACTTCTTCACAACAAACATAAACATGACAACCTATTTATCCTGGCAGTGACTTATACAATAATGAAGATGTTAACATTCAGAAAAACATTAAAAAAACACATACTTACTCTATTATTCTATTGTATTATATATTGCTTTAATACAGCATATAACTTATGTACAGGGTATTTTAAATCACTTATCTGTTACTACCACTTATTTATTCTTACTTTTTTTGTACTTGTATACTCTTATAATGCAATCCTATTCGCACAATAATCCCAATGTACCTGTACTGTCCTGTACCTATGCAAATGGCAATAAACATATTATATTCTATCCTACTTAGGAAAAGGTATGGGCTGAGAGGCTTTTAGTTTTTATTTAAACAGAGGTTATTTCCCTTTTAAAAATCCAAACAGGTTCACAGACAGTCTTGGTCGGGTTAGTCTTAAGGGTTCTTACCAGTACAAAGATCAGCACCAGGCTCCATTTCACAATCAGTTGGAGAGAGGGAAGTGGGTGTAGCCTGGTGCTACCAGACCATCGTACTTCATTTCATTTGTACAGAAGGTCTGGAAGTGCTGTAATTGGCAAACGTTCACTCACTTGGAGGCGGGTGTCTGTTGAAGTTTTAAAATGATTGGATCTGCCCACTCGCTCTGTTCGCTGATTGGACGGCTGTAGATTCTCCGGAGAATCTGGGAAATGCGCTGTACACCCAGACTGACTACTGAAGGGAAAATGAAATTTGGCCGGAAGTAGGCGGACGGGCGGAGCCAGGCTAAAGTGGGTGTGGACTGAAGTCCATTGTCTGGACTTCTGCGGGAGGGTTCATCCCTTTGTTTTTTTCTCTTATATCTGTAACACACAGAAGAGAGAGATCATATAGTACAAAGAAAGCGCAGTTAAACACAAGTGTATTTCATCCTTAAGTGTACAAATCCCATATCATGTCTCAATCAGCTTTGAGATAATGTAGACATAACAGAAGCTATATGGCCTGACAGGTAACCTTTATAACCCTTGGCCCTTTAACAAATATAGTTATATTAAATCACTCAACAGTTATCTTTGCACTCCCAATCATACTAAGTCGAGTCATGCTTGTTGATCAGTCAACAACAAATCACATGGATCATATTTACCGCTCCAATTTTGTATCGCCGTCTTTGCCAGACTGGGTTGAGTAGGGGAAGATTGACGGGACAAAGTCAGGACTGTTGAAGTCTTCAGATGCCTCTCCTGTACAAATGGTAACACCTCATGGTTGGCTATATGTAATTGGCCTACATCAGTTAGAAACCGTGACAACTGTTTAGCAACGCAACTTAGCAACACAATCAAGTTACTGTTACATTAGCTTTCAAGCTAGTTCTACTCCAATTTGAACGATTACTCTATTGTTTACAATCGTTCATTATTAACATTGTTATATATTGTAGGACTCAATAAGTGTGTTCATTATAAAACCAACTGTACTGAATAGCTTGTTAGCTAAGGCTTACCTGATATGAAGTGATCGCTGCAGATTGAGGCATTTTTAATCATCGCTTCTTCTGATAGCTTGTAACCAAAGACGTCTCCTGTTTGCCTTAAATGGGGTGCGAGTTGCTGGTATCCTGTAAAACTTCCTCGTTTTGTTAAGCTTATTAAAACGGTTCCCATCGTGGTGAGACGGGCAGAGGGGACAGTGAGGTGAACAGAGGAGGAGGAGCGGAGTGCACGGGAGGGAGTGGCAATTTGAATGAGGTCTGTTAGATATGTGGGTGCAAGGTTATGGATGCTTTTGAAGGTGTAAAGGAGGATTTTAAATTTAATACGGAAATGAACCGGGAGCCAATGAAGCTGGTGAAGGACAGGGGTGATGTGGTGAGAGGAGGGGGTTCTGGAGATGATCCTTGCTGCTGAGTGTTGAAGAAGTTGGAGTTTATGGAGGGTTTTTTGGGGGAGACCGAAGAGGAGGGAGTTGCAGTAGTCGAGCCTTGATGTGACCAGACTGTGGACAAGGATGGTGGTAGTGTGGGGTGTAAGGGAGGGGCGGAGGCGGTTGATGTTTCGTAGGTGGAAGTAGGCAGTCCGGGTAATGTTATTGATTTGGGGTTGAAATGAAAGTGTGGTGTCGAGGATGACACCCAGACTCTTAACCTGGGGGGAGGGTGAAACAGTGGAGTCATCAATGGTGAGAGAAAAGCTGTCGGTTTTGGATAATGTAAATTTGGTGCCAATGAGGAGAACCTCGGTTTTGCTGCTGTTTAATTTCAGGAAGTTTTGAGTGAACCAGGTTTTTATTTCTGAGATGCAATCAGTAAGGGAAGTGGGCGGGAGAGTGGACGAGGGCTTGGTGGAGAGGTAGAGCTGGGTGTCATCAGCATAACAGTGGAAATTAATGTCAAATTTGCGGAAGATATTGCCAAGGGGAAGGAGGTAAATGATGAAGAGTAGGGGCCCCAGGACAGAGCCCTGGGGAACACCTGTGGTGACGGGGGAGGGGATGGATTTGAAAGACTTTAGTTGAACAAATTGAGTACGGCCAGAAAGATAAGATGTGAACCAATCTAACGGAGTGTCGGTGATGCCAATGGAGAATAGTCTGTTGAGCAGGGTGGTGTGACAGATGGTATCAAAGGCTGCACTCAGGTCCAGGAGGATGAGGATGGTGAGTAGTCCAGGATCAGCTGCCATAAGGAGGTCGTTGGTGATTTTGATGAGTGCAGTTTCAGTGCTATGGAGTGGGCGGAATCCGGACTGGAACTGTTCATAAAGGTAATTGTCAGATAGGTGAAAATGGAGTTGGGAGGCCACTGTCTTTTCCAGGATTTTGGAGATGAAGGGAAGATTGGATATAGGACGGAAGTTGTTGAAGTTTGAGGGGTCTGCACCGGGTTTTTTCAGAATTGGGGTGATGGCAGCAGTTTTGAAGGATGTAGGGACAGTTCCAGTAGTAAGAGAGGAGTGGATGATTGCAGAAATGAGAGGAACTAGGGAGGGGAGCGAGGCCTTAACCAGATGTGTGGGTAGGAGGTCAAGTTGACAGGTGGATGGCTTGGATTTCCGAATGAGTTCAGTTATTTCTGAGATAGCAGGGAGCTGGAAGGAGGAGAATGAGTGTGTGGAAGGGTGAACGTCGGCTGAGATATTTAGATGAGGGGTTGATCCAAGGTGCTGGTGAATGTTTTTGATTTTATCAATGAAAAAGGACATCATGGAGTTGCAGAAGGAGGTTGTGTACAGGTGAGGGGGGAGAGAATCCTGGGGTTGGGTAATTTTGTTAAGAAGGGAAAAGAGTGACTTAGAGTTTCCTTTGTTGGCAGTGATCATATTGGAGTAGTAGTGGGTTTTAGTGCTGGCAATGGAGTCCTCATAATGCATGATGTGGTTCTTGTACATCTCTTTGTGAATACTGAGACCAGTTTTCCTATGAAGACGTTCAAGTTGCCGACCTTTGGCTTTCATTAAACGGAGATCGGGAGTGAACCAAGGGGCGGAGACGGAAAAGGAAACAGATCTGGGGCCGGTTTCCCAAAGCCTTCTTAGAGCCTTCTTAACGCTACGTCATTCGTAACCCCTACGTAGAGTTCCTACTTAACGTTTCGCCTGTTTCCCGAAACCTTCTTTGCTACGAATCTCTTTCGTACGTCATACGTTGGTAAGGTTGGTCTGGAGCGCCCTCAGAGCCTTCTTAGCTCTACCGTATGGATGTTTCAGCTCTCACTTGTGTAATTTAACTAATAAATCTGACTGTATTTCATATCAAACGGACACAGCGATGACTGTATTTAATAACAAACTGTTAAAAACGATCCAACTGTATAGTGTATATCACGTATATTTAAAGTAGGCTTAGGCTATTATATATTTTAGCAGAATGCCATTAACTCTGATTCACAAAGTGTTCAAAATATATGAACAAGTAGCCTACTTTTTAGTCATCTAACTGACTTGACAATCAGCATTAACTGAATGGATGCGATGTCCGTCAATATGAAAATACCAATACGTGATACACTATAGCCTACAGTCAGATCGTTTTTATCAGTTTGTTATTAAATAGGCTACAGTCATCGCTGTATCCCTGTGATATGAAATACAGTCAGATTTATAAGTTTAATGACACAAGTGAAAGTCCCTGCGATCGCTGTGGCATCGCCAGAGATACAAACCCCCACATTTCCTTCTGTAAAGCACCATGCGTAAAACGGACATGAGTGACATCCCTGTTGCGCATGGAACTGCCACAAGTCATTCATTATGGAAATAATTGCTGTAACAATCTTCATCTCCTCCGCTGTTTCTATATTTTCTATATATTTTTTTAAATTGGTATAGGCTATGGTAGTATGTTCGACATGGTTAACACTAGAACCTCCGCACTGTGTTCCACACCGGCTCTCAGCTGTCAGCTGAGCCCGGGCAGAGTGCGTCGGATCCTCCGCCTCAAAACATGTAAACGTGCGAAAAAATGAATGAATAATCAATTAGAGCTTACCTTAAAATAAGTGTGCCATGTTACTGTTTATTGTATTTAGGATTTTAGCTCATTTGGACGCTGTTTGGGCCGTCTGTTTTTATTTATATAGGCTATTGGCGATATTATATCTACTTTCAGTTTCATTACTGACCCACCAAGTAACGTGATTAGTGTTCTTAAAGATACTTAGATTATAAAACAAGAGTTCCAAAACACAGATGATGATTCAACAAACTAATTCATGACTTTATATTACACTAGAAATGCACGGGTAGATTTGATTAGACAGCATACAGATGCAGCTGCGCATGAAATGAGCAGGAAATGGATAATCGAACTCGGAGCAACCGATTTCAGCAGTGTACGAACGACGTAAGGAGTGCTTCTCCTAAGACACGGTTCGGGAACCACGACTACAGAGGTAAACAACTTTGGTAAGTCATAACGTAGGAGTCTTCGTAGCGCTAAGAGATGACGTTATCGGGAAACCGGCCCCTGGTTTTTAATGGGGCAAGGGAATTAAGGATATTATTGAGTCCAGTGTGGTAATGAGAGACCAGATCATCAGGAGTAGATAGATTGTGAATGTCAGGGAGGCAGGAGGAGTGGATTCTTGAAGTGAGAGTGGCAGGGTCAATATTCTTTATATTACGAAATGAAATAGGGCGGGGTTTTTTTGAGATGGAGAGAGTGAGTTTAAATGTAAATGAGAGGAGAAAATGGTCAGTTATGGGGAGTTCATCAGCTGTGAGATCAAAAGGGGTGACACCAGAGCAGCAGATTAAGTCCAGAATGTGTCCTTTGGAGTGTGTGGGGAATGTGGTATGTTGTTGACATCCAACACTCTCTAAACAGGAAGTAAAGTCTTTGGTGAGAGGCAGATTGATATTGTCCATGTGAATGTTAAAATCACCCAGTAGAATGATGTTTGGTGAGAGAGAGGATACATGGGTGAGAAAGTCATTTAAAAATTCACTATTTGGTTTAGGGGGCGGTAGACAGTAGCAATGATGGTTGGAGTGGGACCAGACAACTCGCAGACAACAGACTCAAACGAGCTGCAGACAGGCACTGACACCGGCGAGACCTTCAACTTATCGCGGTAAATCATCGCGAGACCTCCTCCCCGGCCAGAGCCACGGGGTTGACAGATGTAAACAAACCCGCTAGGAGTGGATTCAATCAGCTGAGAGAAGTCGTTGGGCTGTTGCCATGTCTCGGTTAAACATAAAAAGTCTAGCTTGCGATCAGTGATGATATCCTGAATGAGATGTCCTTTGCTTGTCAGTGAGCGGAGCGAAGTTGAGTGCGGTGTTGTCACAGCTGACGGTGCTAGCCGACCGAGCTAGGCGGGCTAACACACTGTGGTCGACGCTGTGGTCGACAGCCCGGCTGGTTGAGCATGGAGGGGGAGGAGAGCTGGACCAGATGGACTTAATTCCTGTAGAGCTGTTGTGGTGGAAATTCCTGCGGGACCCTCGGTAGATGTATCTCCGGCGGGGCTGGAAGGCGATGTCCGGGTGGAGGTGGAAAGCCTCCGGCGTAGGTCCGGGCAGGTGACAGCGGAGCCGGAGCAGGTCAATGGCTGAGTACTGGAGCAAACCCGTCACTGGTAGATGAGCAGGCATTAAGACGATCCAGACACAGACAAACCAGATGTATGTCCTAGCGGCCCACATTGTAGACTTTGGCAGCATCAACGGTCAGTGGAGACGCCAGTTGAGGCTCAAACCGGAGCAGAGCAGGTAAGCTAGCCGCCAGTGAATTGTAATTTTCACAGAAACGGTAGTGCCAAAAGATCGTAGAAGTATTTCAAATGAAGCCAATCACATTGTCCGATTAGGTCATCGAATCATAAAATAAATGTTGATGGTATGAAGAAGTTAAAAAGTTCAAAAAGTTACAAAGTTACCGGCGAGCAGCGGCAGCAAGTTGCCAGCGTACACTCGTTGCCATGTTTTTTTTCTATAGGTCCATGGAGTAAACCAGGGGCCTATTGCATAAAACTAGGATAAGGGATTAACCTAGGATATTTCGGTTATCCTGGCTTGCGTTAGCCATGATCCGGTTGCATAAAAGCGGAGGGACATAAGTTACCATGGAGATTTATCCTTTACGTTTAACCTGGTCGGGACCAGGCTAAACGTAAAGGATACACTTATTCTGTTGCCTGATTGGCTAAGTCAGCTGTCACTCCGATCTGAAATCAAGGTGTTTAACGATAGTTACGTATGTAACTACGGTTCTATGAGTTCCGGATGACCGCCAGAGGCGGTGCTTACAGCACTGGATGTTCCATTGCGCGCATGCGCAGGTCGAGATCTTTATACCAACAAAGTCACCTGTGACACCCGGGTGACTCCGGGAATGTCTATATATTCCGGAAGTCACCAGAGGTTCTGTTCCACTGGATCTTCTCGCGGTAGGGCTGGGCGATATGACCAAAATCTCATATCCCGATATAGAAATTTCTTATCCCGATAACGATACATTTCACGATATAGCATATTTTCTGTAAATTCAATTAATAAATATTTAATATAAATAAAAAATATACTCAACAAATAAAGTATTTACCCATATTTGATTATTTTCAGCTTTTATTAAAACGCAGATGTTCAAGCATTCAACAAAATAGAAAATTGCAATGTGACATTTGAGTAGTTTTGGGCCGTGTGGTGTTTCAGGGCACAGAATTGACTGAATTGGTGGATTCCTCCTTAGCTTAGCTCATTAGCCTAATGGAGCTATCCTCTTTAGCTGAGGCTGCGGTAGCTTGTAAATTCACCCGCGGAGAGGGTGACCGCCCCGGGGAGCGCAGGAGCTTCTCACCGCTGACAGAGCAGCCGAGCCGCGCATTACTGCGAGCCGGGAAGCGCGCAACAGCCCGGGGGGATAGCAGCCGAACTGCCCCGCTAGCTTGGCTGCTACCCCCCGCGAGCCTGTCGAGCGCTGCCCGGGTGACGTCGGTTCGACTGCTCTGTCAGCGGGGATATATGATCCTCTCCTTATGGAATACTCGTCTACACTTGTGCAAACACAGACAGGTCTGTTACCGATGGGTTTCAGTGTCCGAAATGAACTTTGATTATCACACAAGCGAGAAAAGCCTGGTGCGGTTGGGCGGAAGTAGTGTGATGGAAGTGTTTCTGCTTCAAAATAAAAGTCAAAGTTGACTTTGATTTCTCACATTTCACCAGTTAAAGGCTTTTAATGTGAAGTTACGCTGTAGGAAATCTACGGTTTAATTAACAGTAACTTAACTGCGAGCTACATGTATAGTTTGTGTCCCAAAGAGTGGGATTTGCAACAAAACGAAATAAACGATATTGCATAAAATGAAACGATAGACGTTTTTGTTTCGTCAGACGATATGTATCGCCATATCGCACAGCCCTATCTCGCGGTGTCTGAGAAGTCTGAGTGACAGAGAACTCTGGCGGTCATCCGGAACTCATAGAACCGTAGTTACATACGTAACTATCGTTCTATTTCGTTCCTACTGACCGCCAGAGGCGGTGCTTACAGCACTGGATGACTTATACCAAAAAGGTCACGAAGAGTACTCATCAATTAAGGGCTTGCAGCCATCAACAAGACAGCTGTCATCCCACCGGATGAGGTGCAGCAACATTTACTCTGTAGAGCCGCGCAACGTACATGATGAAGACCATGTAGCCGTGGCGCAAATGTCCTGCCATGAAATCCACTTCAAGGCAGCCCATGATGTAGCCATACTCCTGGTAGAGTGGCACTCAACGGCCAAGGCATGGGGAGCCCCTGTGCTCTATATGCATACAAGACCACATCCACAAGTCAGTGGGAGTGTCTCTGTTTGGACAGGGCAGCCCCCTCCCTGCGGCTCCCATAGCAGACAAAAAGGTATTTGTCTTACGCAAGCTGGTTGTTGCCACAACCTATGCCCTAAGCGCCCGCACCGGGCACAGTGGGTCTGACATTCTTTCTGCACCCCCTGGTGAGCCCAGGGGATTGAAAGCAGCCAACTCGATCGATTGGTTTACATGGTGGGGAGACAATCGTTTGGATAGGAAGGATGGAGTTGGCGAGAGCACCACTCCTGACCCTTCTACATGCCAGCGCAAGCACGCCTGGCTTACTGACAAGGCATGGAGTTCACCGACCGATTGCAGTCGCAATGGCAAGGAGGAATGCCGTCTTCATAGACAGCCGCGTCAGGTCTGCCTGACTCAGCGGCCCAAAATGGGGGTAGTCCAAAGGCCCTCAGGACTACTTGCAAGTCCCATGATGGTGCCCTCAGGGGTCATGGTGGCTGAATGAAGCCTCTGGACTCCCTTCAGAAACTGCCTGACTAGGTAGTGGGACCCTACCGTCTGGTTATCCACCCCTGCATGTGCGGCCGATATCACAGCCACATAGACGCACAGGGTGGAAGCAGCTCTCCTGTTGCCCACACAGACTGCAGAAAGTGTGGTATCACTATCACTGAGCAAGTCCATGGGACTTCGCCATGTGCCATGCACCGCTGTGAAAACGGCTTCCACCTGTTTGCATAGCGCCATGTAGTGGAGAGTGCCCCTGAAGTCAAAAAGGTATGGACCTCTGACTGGTCGCAATACGTCAACAGTGGGTCCTGGCTACCAGTAGCCCCACGCACAGCTGCAGGCGCCCCGAGTTCGGGTGCCACATGTGTCCGCCTACCTGAGACAGGAGGTCCTGTCCCCCTGGAAGGCACCAAGGCTCTCCTTGAGGAGTTTAGTAACGCTGGGATCCATGGCCTTCCTGGCCAATGTGGAGCCACCAACCGTAGGCTGTAACTGCAATGCTGGACCCCATCCAGTGTTGTCAGTAACAAAAGAATTGTAGGAAATGCATAAAGCAGGCTGACTGGCCAAGCGTTAGCCAGAGCATCCTGCCTTAGGGGACTGGTCCTCTCCATCTAGGAGAACCCAGGGGGACAGTGGGTCATCTCTTCGGAAGCAAAGAGATATGCCACTGCCCTGCCATACTTGTCCCAATCATGCCCACCACCTCCGGATGGAGTCTCCACTCCCCGGGGGTGGCCCTTTTCTATCGCTGTGTTCCGGGCACATGGAACTTGGACAGCTTATATAACGATAATTAGATAATGCTGAGGTCAGCATACTTATCAATCGAAGGAAGAGGCTGTACTCCAGCAGCCTCCATTGCCTGAAGTGCTGTAGTAGCTGCTGAACGGTAGCTACGCGCTACGGAGAAAGGCAGGCTCGCATGGCCGCCGACTCGAGCACCAGCTGAGCTGTAATGGTGGCAGGGATGCTGCCACACACTGTTTAATATACGCAGAGCCAGGGACGGCCCAACGGAAGAACCCTGACTGGTACACCTTGCCCATAAATGCAAAGGGGAGGACCACCTGTGACATTGGGCAGTAGGGACTTGAAAGTAGCATCTTTCAGGGCTATGACACAACCCAGTCCGCCTGAGCGATAGACTGGAGGACCCCTGCAACACGCAGCATGGGGAAAGGAAGAATCGTGAGGCACTGATTCCGCCGTCTTAGTCCAGAACGGGGCGACCCCGCCCCACCTCCTGGTACCTGAACTTCGGTTGAGTAGAACCTACCGAGCATCGAGTAGCACCCCCAAGGACTCTGGGGAAGGGCGGAGGCTGGACGCCGACCTCCTGGCGCCTGAAATGCCGCTGTAGCGCAGTGTACGGCGCTGTACAGAATGTGCTGAGAAGCACTGGCCCCTTGATTGTCCACCTGAACGTGGTTGAAGCTATTGGCACGGGGTACCACAGAGGTTCCCGTCCTGGAATCAGGCAGAGGTGCACGTTGCAGCGTGCAACTACTGTCTAGCCTGGTCAACCTGAATACTTCGCACCGGGCCTGAAGAGCAGCTGGCCGAACGTCTGGCCTGGGATCACTGGAAGAGAACGGAGGGTCTGTCTACACATCTCCGACTGGGACGACTGCGTCAGCCAACCTTGGCGGCGCGCCACGTCACAGCTATATAATTCAAATTATTATTATTCTTAGCTCCCTAAGTCATAATGCAAGGTCTGCAGTGAAGCATCACTGAGGGTCCATGCTGAGTGACCAGCACCTGACCCCTGTATGGTTTGCGACCGAGCCAGGACTGTGTGAGAAGCAAATTCCCAGATGGCCCACACAGGCAGCAATGTTGTAACTCCTAGTAAGGAGGTCGCCTGAAATCCGGCACTGGGGCCGAGGGCAGCGCACATCGGCTCTCAGAGCCTCGTCTGGGGAGACACCCAGGGATGCTATAGCAGGCTCAATCGGAGCTAACCAGTCCGAGCCCTAACTATCAGCATTGTGCATGGCTGCCAGAGCTCTGCTGTCACTAGTGTGATGGGAGAGAGCCCTTAAATCTGGCCAGCATCTACGGAGCCCAGCGGAATAAGGCTCAGAGGGAGGCACACAGAAACGGAGGATTGAGGGCCTGCCGAAAGAAGGCATTCGTGGGTGCAGAATGCAGATGAAACCAGAGCTTCATCTAACCCCATACTTGGCGAGTCACGGACAGACACTGACCTTCTAGCCGAGCTGCCCACCTCCACGAGGTTACGCCATGAGCTGGTTGGAAGCTAGTAGACTAGAGCCTCTACCTAGCAACCTAAGTGCCTGAGACATGAAACTACAGTTCATGCATGGGTTATCTGACAGCGCTTCCCTCAGGTGCTCAACCCTGAGACCTGCAGGGCACTTGTCATGGCCCTGTATGGAGGTCATGAAGGCGTAAGCTGGCCACTGTTGAGCCAACGAAATATGCGTCTGACTAAGGTATGCAACCGGGCTTCAGGCGAGAGCAACCGAACCACGGCGCGACACCGCCAGAATAATACAGCGGCGGTGCAAAACTATAGCGCCCACTGGCGAGCAAATTACAGTAGCCTGCACAGACACGACACCCGTGTGACAGCTAAATAACACAGTGAAGGCGACTCTTGGAAACCCAAGACGCTCCCTGGCGAGCAACCAATGTATGCAACCGGGCTTTAGGCGAGAGCAACCGAGCCTCGGTGCGACACCCATGGACATATAAGAAGGGCGATACCGCTAGAATAATACAGTGGCGGTGTAAAACTACGCCCACTGGTGAGCAAGTTACAGTAAACATGCTAGAATTTAAAACTATGCTGCCCACTGGCGAGCATAATTACAGTAGGCTTTAGGCAATCGAGCTTTAGGCGAGAGCACCCAAGCAACCATGCGACCTGTTGTGTAAAACTATGCTGCCCACTGGCGAGCATAATTACAGTAGGCTTTAGGCAATCGAGCTTTAGGCGAGAGCACCCAAGCAACCATGCGACCTGTTGTGTAAAACTATGCTGCCACTGGCGAGCATAATTACAGTAGGCTTTAGGCAATCGAGCTTTAGGCGAGAGCACCCAAGCAACAATGCGACCTGTTGTGTAAAACTATGCTGCCCACTGGCGAGCATAATTACAGTAGGCTTTAGGCAATCGAGCTTTAGGCGAGAGCACCCAAGCAGCAATGCGACCTGTCTAATAGTACATTGGCAGTGTAACCATGCCGCCCACTGGCGAGCAAGTTACAGTAGGTTAGGCAATCGAGCTCTGGGCGAGAGCACCCAAGCAACAACGCGACCTGTCGAGCCAATTAAAATGTGTAATACGAATAAGGTATGCAACCGGGCTTCAGCGAGAGCACCCGAACCACGGTGCGACACCGCTAGAATAATACAGTGGAGGTGTAACTATGCCGCCCACTGGCGCTAGCAAGTTACAGTAGGCTAGGCAATCGAGCTTTACGAGAGCGCACCCACGACCCCCTAATTAACACAGTTCAATTGAATTCAGTTTACTTAAGACGGGGACAATGCAAATCAATAAACCACATGGTCATACATGGGTTAAAAAAATGCTAGAATTAGCCAATGCTATTCTCCATCTGCAGTCCCCTGGCAGTGTCAGCGGCTCTTGGTAACCCCAGCCGCCCACTGGAGCCAATCAACGAAGGCTATAAGCAATTAAGCCTTAGGCGAGAGCACCCAAGCAATAATGCGCCTTAATAACACAGTGACGGCAACGACGTTCACTGTCGAGCAAGTTAAGTAGCCTATGCAGTCAGGCTAAGGCGTGAGCTACCGTGCAACACGGCTATTATAACACAGCAGCACAGACACGACACCCGTGCTGTGAAACTAAGCTGCGCTGCCAACTGGCGACACACTACAGCAGCCTACACACGAGCAACAGTGTGACACGGCTAAAATAACACGGTGAAGGCGATTTAGGAAACTAATTCGTCCACCGGCGAGCAATACAGCACCATACAGTGTATACAACAGCATACTAGTGTGTGGCACGGCTCACCCACTGGTAAGCAAATGAAGTAAGCTATGCAACGCAAGGCTTAGGTGCTTGAAAGAGACTTCTGACCCGAAGCTGCCCACCTGACGAGCAAATTGAGTAGCCTATGCAACCGCTCTAGGCTACTCACAATGCTACAAAGTACCGTGGCGGCGGCTTGGTACCCCCAAGCCGCTCGCTGTCGATTAAATCAAAGTAAGCACCGGTCAGGGCGACGGAGCACCCGATCAACAGTGCAACAATGCTAGAAAGACAATACATTCGAGCATACAATTAGCAACCGGCTTAGCGAAAAACACACAAGCTACGGTGCGAACAATGCTACAAAGTAGCCTACTGTGGCAGCGGCTTGGTACCCCAAGCCGCTCGCTGCGAACGAAAGAATAACACGGCGACTGTGAACCCAGCCGCCGCCTGATCTAATCAAAGCAAGGTGGAAAGGTGATATTAGCTTCCGCGGTAGCCTCGGTCTACGCGTAGCCTTCACACTTTACTCACCCCCGACCGGCCGCAGCCAAGTCGAACGAATTGCAAGTCGCAGCCCTTGGTGGTCGAAGTCAAATCGAAGCACCAACCCTATTAGGTACGAGCTACTTGCGACAAGCTAGTGGTATATTAGCACACAACAATAGCTGTGTCTCAATACAGAGACCACGCACTTGGTAGGACGCGGTCTCGCGGTCTATGAAGGCTATAGCCCTAAAGGCCGATTTTAAGGCTGATTTTCAGGCCGAACGAGCCTTGTTAATTGAGACGGCCTCTGTAGGTCTCCGTAGAGCATTTCCGGTTTACGTAACAAGCCGTTACCTTGCGTGACGACTCGCCGCTCCTGTGCTGCCTGGCAACCATGATTGCTGCCATTGGAGACAGCCTTGATAAAGGAGGAAAAAAGAAAAAGAAGTTTCCTACCAGACGAAAAGACAACAAAAAAAGTAAAAGAAGAAAGAAGGACAAGAACAAGAAAAGACAAGGAAAGAAAAAAGAAAGAAAGGAAGTTCCAAGTTAAGAAGATGGAGCAACACGTTGCTGTTTTGTTATTTTTTATTTTATTTGAGTTATTTGAATTAGAGCTGCAGGAGTTGGAGAGGATTCGCCGCCGGAGCCGGCGGGTAATTTTTCTCCGGCTAATAAGAGGAAGACAGGAGCAAACATTGGTAATGCTTACATATTCATAATTTAATAGCCTATATTAGCCTATATATAATAGCCTACATATAGCCTAATAGCCTATGTTATAGGCCTATATTAGCCTACATGTTTAAAATAGTACCAACCTTACTTTAAAAGGCTATTGAACAAATCTAAAATAGTTTTGTCATTAATCAGCTAAAACAGGTTGGGTTTGTCGTGAGAAAAGTCAAGCAAACAGTGATATTGTGTATAGCATCAGGTTTATTTTCAATCAAGAATAGCAAGAATTCTCCGCGGAGAGGTCACTAGTTCCAACACATGTAACGTGCAGCAAAGAGTGACCAAAAAGTCCTTCAAAACTTGAGCTATTTAAGGACATGTAATTGGGAGACAGACAGGTAGGGCTGGGTAGGGGGAAGGAGGGGAAGACAGGTTGGGAGACAGACAGGTCTTTGAGATATACATTCATATTATAATCGTGGGTGGGGCAGGCTGCCCCAGAACAGCAGGAGGCTGTCTGCAGGAACATTGTCCTCTTTCAAATGTGTAGTCAGGTAGGCTCCACACGGGAGATTGAGGGGGATGGTGGGCACTACATTTCAGTTTACACTAAAACACATTCAATATATCCTTGTACTATGGTCTATACAAGTTTGTAGCAAATGTTTCCTATTTCATTAATAAGCATTCTAACATTTGAGTCCAGACATACATCATATGCAAAATCCGCCACCACAGGTTACTTTCATATCTAACAGTTATCAGGTAGGCTAGCCTAGATAGCCTATATTTAAGCCTTATCTATCTAAGCTCTCCACACTTAATATCCAGCAATTGTTTAAACCTTTTTCTTTTCCCTGAACCAGACCAGACCCCTGTACTGCAGGGTCAATTTAAATGTTCCGGTCCTGGACCGATATTTTAATGGCCAAGACACCAGAGCCGATTTCCGGCTGAGCAGGGAGGCCCTGGCGGTGCTGCTGGACCTCCTCCACCAGGAGCGGAGGCACGGATGGGGTGCCACAATCGAGACCCTGGTGTTCCTGTTCTGGTTGGCCAGTGGGGCATCATACAGGGTGGTCTCCAGGGTGTTTGCCATTCCTCACTCTACTGTCCACCGCATCGTCCACAGGGTCACTGAGGAGGTGGTGGCCATTCGCCACAAAGTATATATTTATTGATTTCATCACTCATACCTTTCACTCTTGAGTTGCTGTGACAAGTGCATTTTCCTATGTGTGGGATTAATACAGTTTATCTTATCCTATCTTAAGGTCATCTACCTCCCGAAGACCCCAGAGGACCTGGAGGCAGTGACCCGTGGGTTTGCAGGGCTGGCGAGACATCAAGCCTTCGCCAGGGCAGCTGGAGCAATTGACGGCTGCCATGTCAGAATCAAGCCACCGAGCGGCCCTGATGGTCACTGCTACAGAAACAGAAAGTTGTTCTCCTCCATCATCTTACAAGCTGTTTGTGACCATCAGGGTCGCTTTATAGATACGTATGTGGGCTGGCCTGGGTCAGTCCACGATGCTAGAGTCCTCCGGCATAGCCCCCTGTACCGGAGGTCACTCTACCCTCCTCCAGGGCACTTTATCCTGGCCGACGGCGGGTACCCGTGTCTCCAACACCCACTCCCCCTCATCACTCCATACAAACAGCCACTACGAGGTGTGGGAGCCCAGCGCTTTAACTCCCATCATTCCAGGGCACGCTCCATTATAGAGCGTGCCTTTGGGATGATGAAGACCAGGTTCCGGGCCATCTTCCTGCAAGCGCTGGAGGTGCACCACACCTTCGTACCTCACGTAAGTAATCACTCAACAGGACTTTCTTTAAATACTGAAGAGTTAATCAAAAAGTATTAATTATTTTCTCAGGAGGTATTTCATATATATATTTATTTATTTTATTTTTACCATTTCAGGTCATAACAGCATGTGCCATCCTCCACAACATCTGCCTTGGGGCCGATGACATCATGGCCCCAGAGGAGGAGGATGTGCCTGAGGAGGATGTGGCAGAGGATGAGGGGGAGACCGGTTTGGAGGCAGCCAGTGGTGCTCACTGGCGGGACCAGCTGTCGGCAGAGGTGTCTGCCCTGGAGGAGGTCCCCCTTGACCATCAGTATTTATAACAGGCAAGTTAAAGAATTGTAAAGCTTTGATTTCATTCATTTAATTAATTTAAAAAAATTGTTGTAATTTGTGCAGAGATTTCTTTTGTCAAAAAAAGAAGAAAGAATTATTATTTTGTATGCACTCTTATTCTTGACCTTTTCCAAAAACCTTAGTGACATGGCAGCCGTCAATTCAGCCCTGCAAACCCACTACAGTGACGATGCGGTGGACAGTGGAGAGAGGGATCGACCAACGCACTCTGGAGACCACCCCAGATGATGTCCCACTGACAGCAGACAGACACCAGGGTCTCAATGTGGCAGCCCATCCTGGTCCAGCAGCACCACCAGGGACTCCCTGCTCAGCTTTTTATTTTTTATTAATTTTTGTTTATATAATAAAACATCATTTACAAAAAATGTCATTCGATTCTTACGCAACAATGGTAGAGGTGGCAGGTTGGGTGATCCTGCTATAATCGTTCCAACATGCCGACAGGCACCCAGTGTTCATTGATTTGCCTAAAGTGTGTTGATCTGTCTAGAATATACAGTATAACAATTATAACAATCTGTCTGTCTATGATGGAGAAGATAAACAAGGGAGCAAATCTTAAATTCTCTAATGCTCGAGGTTAGGCCTGAAATCAGATTATCCATACCAAAAAAAATATGTGTTGGAGTTTCTTGTGCTAACTATATTACAGAAATGACCTGTGTGATCTGGAGGATAATAATGGTATTCTGAATATCAGAAAAAAATCTTTTATTTACACATAAAAACATATTAAATACTGAACATAAATAATGAAAATTAAAATATCCTACATTGAGGAAAAAACACCTATAAAATAATATGGCACAACCAAAATAAAATTACACTTAAATAAATATTAAATAATTAAATCAACAAGAAATCTTCTAAATCATTTTTTAACAATTTTTTCGAGGATGGAGAAGAGCCTCTCCATCCTCTCTTTGCTCTCCTGAGCCCTCCTCTCCTCCGCCTCCCTCTGCTGCCGCATGTCCTCTCGCATGAGGTCCAGCAGCTCGTCCTCCCGGTCCCTCTTACGAGAGGAGCTGCTGCTGCTGCTGCTGCTGGGACCTGGCTGGCTGGGCCCTGGCTGGCTGGGCCCTGGCTGACTGGGACCTGGCTGACTGGGCCCTGGCTGGCTGGGCCCTGGCTGGCTCTCCTCGTCCTCCTCCCCCGGTTTGTCCTCAGGGATAGAGGCAATTAGGACAGCGGGATTTGTGGAATGCCTCTGTCCTAACACCTCATCCATGAGGACAAACCAGGGCCAAGTGGCAGCCGTGGACTTCCCGTCCACCCCTCGCCTGACGCTGGACATTTGCAATCCTAAGGCAGAGGAAATCAATTGTGGCAGTTAACAACAACAACAAAAATTCAGCAAAAGTGTCTTGCATGGTTAAAACAAATAATGTGCATTTAAAATTATGTGAACGTACCTTATATTTTTTCTTTAAATTGTCCCATTTTTTTTTGGCCTGAAGAGGAGTCACCTTCCCCTCCAGGCCCATTTCCTCCAGTATACTCCTAATCACAGAGAGAAAACGAAATAAAGGGTTAACATTCACAATCATGTTAATAACAATAGCCCATTTGTATGACTACATTTAACCTTATTGTAAAGGTTACAAGTTGATCTTTGTAAAGGCTGTTTTTGGAACGGTTACAGTTAAATGAGCCCTCATCCTATACAAAGCCCATGATAATCAGACCACTAGTAGCTGGGACCCTTTTTCTTTGTTGTGTGTTTTTGTAGTGCTTTCACAGGGATGTAAGCTGTGACCTTGTTGTGTTTCTCTAACTCAAAATAAGACATTCAAATAAACGATTTCTGGGGGATCTTGTGTGTGTCCTGATGTTTAATGAGGACTAATTTAACTGTAACCTTTACAAGATGGTCAAATGTAAATACTGCAAATGGCCTATTGTCAATAATTGTTATAAACTAGCTGACATTATGAATAAACTAGTGTTTCCTTACCTCCAGGATACCGAAGCCGAGTTTTTGGCCCCGGTGAAGAGGCCGTCCCTCTCCCCCCTCAACTTGATAAATTGAGCCGTATGCTCCTGGCTCCCTACAGCAAAAGCACATGTTAGAATTAGTTTTGCTTCACACTACCAAACAAAAGCAGCTTAAATAGCAAAATAACCAAGTTAGCTGTGTAACAATCCCAACGTTTGTAACAAGTTAACCAACGGACATTGACGGGGACAGGGCATGAAATAAGGCGGACTTTAGAGCGTCTCTGCCCGGGTAAAAGTTGCACGAGTTGGTGGTGTTTGAGGTGTTTTCCGTTGCGGTCAGTGGAGGAATTCTAAACCTTTTGGGATATTTTTTGAAGTGTCTCTTAACTTCCTAGTAACAAAGTAAAATCTAGATAAATGACAATAAATATATGTCAAGATATAAAGCTCAGAAAGTGTGTTTTTTTAATACATTTTCCTAAAAGTTAGTGTCACTAACACCATTAGAACGTTACCTTACTTAACCAATTATTTTGAAGGACTTTGAGGTTTTATGAGGTTACTTTTTTTATTTTTTTACATGTGTATTAGGGCTGGGCGATATGACCAAAATCTCATATCCCGATATAGGAATTTAATTTCCCGATAACGATACATATGACGATATAACATATTTTCTGTTAATTCAATTAATAAATAAATATAAAAATGTCATATAAATAATAAAATTCTCAACAAATAAAGTATTTACCCATATTGATTATTTTCTGCTTTAATTCAAACGCAAATTTAAGCATTCAACAAAATAGAAAATGCAAATGTGACATTTGAGTAGTTTTGGGCCGTGTGGGGTTTCAGGGCACAGAATTGACTGAATTGGTGGATTCCTCCTTAGCTTAACTCATTAGCCTAATGGAGCTATCCTCTTTAGCTGAGGCTGCGGTGGCTTGTAAATTCACCACGCGGTGGAGGGTGAGCGCCCCGGGGAGCGCAGGAGCTTCTCACCGCTGACAGAGCAGCCGAGCCGCGCATTACTGCAAGCCGGGAAGCGCGCGACAGCCCGCGGGGATAACAGCTCGCTAGCTCGGCTGCTATCCCCCCGCGAGCCGGTCGAGCGCTGCCCGGGTAACGCCGGCTCGACTGCTCTGTCAGCGGGGATATGTGATCCTCTCCCCATGGTGCAAACACCGACAGGTCTGTTACCGATGGGTTTCAGTGTCCGAAATTAACTTTGATTATCACACAAGCGAGAAAAGCCTGGTGCAGTCAGCTGGAAATAGTGTGATGGAAGCGCAGCAGGGCCAGGAACTAGGAAGCGCCAAGTGTTTCTGCTTCAAAATAAAAGTCAAAGTTAACTTTAATTCCTCACATTTCACCAGTTAAAGGCTTTTAATGTGAAGTTACGCAGTAGGAAATCTTTGGTTTGAATTAACAGTAACTTAACTGCGAGCTACATGTATAGTTTGTGTCCTAAAGAGTGGGATTTGCAACATAACGAAATAAACGATATTGCATCAAATGAAACGATAGACGTTTTTGTTTCGTCAGACGATATATATCGCCATATCGCACAGCCCTAATGTGTATCGTTAGTTATTTGAGTTACTTGAAACCCAATACTTACATTTAAAGGCTGCCGCTTCCGATCGATCAGATGCCATCTCTGACGAAACCGCAATGCATCGTGGGATTTATAGGGCCACGAAGGATACATCTGATGCAGCCTTCAAAACCGTGAAACGAAGGCTGCATTTCACGACTGCATATGAGGAGCCTTGCGAGGAGCCTTGCAAATGGGACAGCCTTTGCGCGCCGCTATGATGCAATCGGTCTTCAAATGCAGCCTACGAGGCCGGTTCCAAGACCGCAACCCCTGAATCAAGACGCAGCCACTGTGTGCGACCTGCTAGTCCGCGAGAAAATAGAAGGAACAGAACCTCTGGTGACTTCCGGAATATATAGACATTCCCGGAGTCACCCGGGTGTCACAGGTGACTTTGTTGGTATAAAGATCTCGACCTGCGCATGCGCGCAATGGAACATCCAGTGCTGTAAGCACCGCCTCTGGCGGTCAGTAGGAACGAAATAGAACAGTTATTCCATGATCTTCCGTGTATTGCTTTATTTTCATTAGCCTGTTTTAAGGTACCACATAAAAGACTGCATTGTCATTTAGTTAAATAGTTCTTCTTTTTTATTTATTTAACCTGAACTATTTATAATTAACTTAATTATAATTAGATTAAGATGCAATGATATAAATTATAATAATTTATGTGATAGTCTGTTCATATTGCAGGCTATATTTATACAATTGATTATCGATGGCAGATGATGTTGCAAGTGTGGGTCAAATAAATTCACTTTGTACTTATAACTATATCAAGGTGGCCTGGTGCTACCAGACCATCGTACTTCATTTCATTTGTACAGAAGGTCTGGAAGTGCTGTAATTGGCAAACGTTCACTCACTTGGAGGCGGGTGTCTGTTGAAGTTTTAAAATTATTGGATCTGCCCTCTCCCTCTGTTCGCTGATTGGACGGCTGTAGATTCTCCGGAGAATCTGGGAGATGCGCTGTACACCCAGACTGACTACTGAAGGGAAAATGAAATTTGGCCGGAAGTAGGCGGGCGGGCGGAGCCAGGCTAATATCAAGGTGCATCTGAAACAAAATTCAATATCAATGAAAAATTCCTTTTTTCTGTAATTGAATTCAAAAAGTGAAACTTAAATATATTCTAGATTCATGACACATGAAGTGAAATTAATCTAGAATAAACATACTTTTCAGAAGGTCGAAATTTCTGTATTATAAATCCTTTTTCTGATTGGTTGTATGTAATATTCTAATATGTTGAGATACTGGATTTTTTATTCCATGATCAATCAATCATCCAAAAAAAAGGCGTGACATATTTCACTTTGAGTAATGAATCTATGAAAGTTTCACTTTTTGAATGGACTTTCCATGATATTCATTTTTTTAGATGCACCTGCAGACTGCTCACTGTCAACTATTCTATCATAAAACAATGCAGGGACATCAAGAACAGTTAGCAGAGAATACATCTCCTGTATGAAATGAACTGCCCCCTGACTTGCGGTTTAAACTAGCAAGGCATTGTGGGAAAATGGGCCGTCTTTTCCATTTTTCCATCAGTAAATCTGTGTTCGATCTTTGGGTCTACTTCTGAAAGCTGTGGGCTGGCACTTAACAGAATAGCCTCGTTCGCGCGTCTTGCTGAGCGCACAACAAAAATGCTGGAAAAATGCTGTGCGCTCAGCAAGCCGAGCGTCATAATTGCGCAGGTCTTAGCAAGACGGCGACATGTCGAACGAGGCTAATGACTTACACCTGGCTTGACAAAGCAGCCCGTTTACATCCTGGATTGGCGTTTATGCAACTGACTAATCCAAAGTGCCCAGGCTAGACTTTGTCAAGGCTGGCTTTATCAATCATCCTGGATGTCTTTATTCCTTTACGTTTAGCCTGGTCCCGACCATAAACTTATTCTGTTGCCTGATTGGCTCAGTCAGCTGTCACTCCGATCTGAAATCAAGGTGTTTAACAGCTATTCCATGATCTTCCGTGTATTGCTTTATTTTCATTAGCCTGTTTTAAAGGTACCACATAAAAGACTGCATTGTCATTTAGTTAAATAGTTCTTCTTTTTTATTTATTTAACCTGAACAATTTATAATTAACTTAATTATAATTAGATTAAGATGCAATGATATAAATTATAATAATTTATGTGATAGTCTGTTGATATTGCAGGCTATATTTATACAATTGATTATCGATGGCAGATGACGTTGCAAGTGTGGGTCAAATAAATTCACTTTGTACTTATAACTATATCGAGGTGCATCTGAAACACAATTCAATATCAATGAAAAATTCCTTTTTTCTGTAATTGAATTCAAAAAGTGAAACTTAAATATATTCTAGAAATTCATTACACATGAAGTGAAATTAATCTAGAATAAACATACTTTTTAGAAGGTCGACATTTCTGTATTATAAATCCTTTTTCTGATTGGTTGTATGTAACATTCAAATATTTTGAGATACTGGCTTTGTTATTCCATGATCAAACAATCATCCAAAAAAAGGCCTGACATATTTCACTTTGTGTAATGAATCTATGAAAGTTTCACTTTTTGAATGGACTTTCCATGATATTCAATTTTTTAGATGCACCTGCAGACTGCTCACTGTCAACTACTTTATCATAAAACAATGCAGGGACATCAAGATCAGTTGGCAGAGAATACATCTCCTGTATGAAATGAACTGCCCCCTGGCTTACGGTTTAAACTAGCAAGGCATTGTGGGAAAATGGGCCGTCTTTTCCATTTTTCCATCAGTAAATCTGTGTTCGATCTTTGGGTCTACTTCTGAAAGCTGTGGGCTGGCACTTAACAGAATGACTTACACCTGGCTTGACAAAGCAGCCCCTTTACATCCTGGATTGGTGTTTATGCAACTGACTAATCCAAAGTGCCCAGGCTAGACTTTGTCAAGGCTGGCTTTATCAATCATCCTGGATGTCTTTATTCCACTTTTAAGCAATAGGCCCCTGGAGAATGGACTTTAATTTTCACTTTAATTCAGTGAATATGTGCCTTAGCCGATAAAACAAGTTAGCGCCGTATAGCATTAGTTAACTCACCCGGTTGTGTGCGGGCGGCTAGTGCCTCATAATATGAACCCAAACATGACGGCTATGTCCGTGGGACTTTCACAACAAGTACAGCGAAGCACCGGTGTTGATCTACGCCAGCCACGGTCCCCTGTCACAGCCAGGTAGGCTAATGTTGGCTACTTGGCTTTATGTTGTGCCACCGTGCACCGATGCTGCTGTAACTGTGTTTGTTATGTAGCTGCCGTGAATATGCAATGCTGTTTTAATGCTAGGCTATTTGTGCTGTTCAGTTTGTCTTTTGGCACAGTTGTTGGCCGTGTTGTTGTTGTTTTTGTGCGGACATGCACGCTGTTGTGTCGGGTCTGATCGCAGCCATGGTTGATTAGGGGAAATACAATATCGGGAGGGAGACTAGGCACGTTACGCGCGTAGAACCATTGTTGACACAAAATGATCAAGCAACATTTTAGCTGCGTTACGCACGTAAATCTTATGCGGGTAACGCGTGTAGTGTGTTCGTACCTTTAGAGGTCCCTAATACGTTTTTCTTTAGTTGTTTGCTGAAAAAAACCGTTCAGATCATTTATTGTAGTATGCCTCTATACCCTGATTTTCAGCTAATCTCATTATGGCCTATTTTTGAAAACAGAGCTGCAGCTCCCCTCGCTTTATATACAATCTATGAGCTCCCCCCGCCCCTGTTCCGGAAGCGAAGCCATTGGCGTCTGCCCATAGGTCCATAGCTTGCCGTGCCTACTGTTACCACGGTTAGGTTTACCCATGAGAAGAACCATGTCTAGTGCTAGTAACGCAGGAGCTCAGCCGCACTTTGAACAGTTTGACATGACCGATCCTTGTCTACATGAAAGACAAAGACAAAATGAAAGCTACTCGGGGGCTAAAGGTTAAAGAGGACCTATCATCCTTTTTGACTTTTATGACCTATAAACGTTATAATGATTTATAATCATGTTTAACCATATTAGCGTATCAGATAATGACGTACATGCATTGAGACGTATTCCCTGCTGACCGTCTGGGGTGGCTGTGCAGAGCACTAAACACTAGGGCAGCCGGTCGAGAAATCACGTGTTCAAATCGGTTCAGAATTTCCTGATATTCTTGTCGTCACGAAAAGCTGATGTTTCCATGTATGGTAATGCTGCAACTTGCTGCTCAGGCAAGCTCCGGCCATGCCCCCACCTTCCTGCTCTCAAATCTGCCCGTGCGCTGCTGAAAATGTTCCGTAAGGAAGGTAACCAATCACAACGGAGTGGGGTTTGCAGGAGGGGGGAGGGGGCGAAGAAGCACAAAGCTGAGTGTGGAGAGAGACTGCTGTGTACGCTCAGATGAGAGGAAGAGTTTCCCGAAAATCTACATGGTTTTTTGTGATGTGATCCGTGTCAGGTTGCTCTATAGCAGGGGTGTCCAAACTTTTTTCACTGAGGGCCACATACAGAAAAATCTACGAAGGGCCGGGCCACTTTGCAAAAATAATACATTTATCAGGACATGTAGCTGCTCTGATGTTTAGTTTCATAGTGTTTTCGTAAATTGTAATCCTTCTTCACGGCAACACTTTACTTGCACATTAAACAGATACATCCCCCTCTTGTTTATATGCCAATGATACACCCAGTGTTTTCTGCTTTTGTGTCCAATGTCCAGCAGGGTGAAAATAGTATCCAGCCGAGGTCCTGACCCTCCTAGAGGGGTCCGGGGGTATGCCCCCCCGGGAGATTTTTTTAAGTTTTTAAAGTGAAATGCATGAATCTGGTGCACTTTGAGAGGGAAATTAAGAGGCTAAAGCTGAATAATTTTGTATGAAAAAAAATGGAGACACTGTGCCAGATGAATTAGAAGCTATTGGAGAAGGACACATGGATTTTCCATAATATTAATTTAAAATAAAATATTATGCAGGGTCCTCTGGGATGGGCTTGGTGCTCTTTTTCTTTTATGGGACATATTTCTCTGTAATATAATGAGTGCATTTAAATTATTTAAAAATTAAAAAAGGGCCATATTACATTATATTTTTTAAAATGTGCCACGGGCCAATCAATCAGTTTTGACACCCCTGCACTAGTGGGTTAACTAAGAAATGAAAAAAAAAAAAAAAAATAAAAAATCTTTTTTCAAAGGGCCATATTACATTATATCTTTAAAATCGGCCGCGGGCCAATAAAAAGCGGGCCGCAGTTGGCCCGCGGGCCGTAGTTTGGACACCCCTGCTCTATAGCAATTTTTAACAAGATATTAAGACCAGAAAAGTTGTATAATAGGAGATCTTTAAAAATAACGCTAAAATCAGTGAAAAAATTAGCTTCAAAGTTAGACTTCGACTCTATTACCTTCTTATGCTTTGTCTTGCTAAAAACGAGGCATTTCCAGAGTGCTATGGGGAATATAATTAGCTTGTTATGAGCAAAAGATCAATGCTTTTCCCGAAGCTAGCTCGGAAGCTAACGGCTAAAATATCACTAAAATCAGTGAAAAAATGAGTTTAAAGTTAGACTTCGACTCTATTACCTTCCTATGCTTTGTCTTGCTAAAAACTAGGCATTTCCCGACTACTGTGGGAATCCAAATGGGTTATTATGAGGAACCAACAGTGTTCAGTTGAGTGAGTGAACGACATCGTGTGGAAAGGTTTGTTGAGTTTTGGAGAGCACTTTCTGGCATATTAGAGCTTCTGTCTAAGAAAGAACATGCTAAGGAAGTTAGCAAGAGTGAGCAAACATCCCTGGAGTTTCATTACTGTCACACATTAACTCCAAAGAGAGTAGAGCAGAAAAAATATGTCTCTTTAACAAAACACCTTTGCACTCCTTATAAAAAATATATCTCAAAAACTAAAACATGTACATTGTTCAAATCACAAATTAAGTCTTCAGAAATATTTGTGTTCATGTTTCTACATGCAGAAATCTTTTGTATCTATAGTTTTTTTGTTTAGTTAGTAAAATACGCTATTTATATTTTTTATCATTTATGGCACAATTTCAAAATTTCATTCATAATTCTGAATTATTGCCTTGATAACCTTTTAGCTTGGGTTGTACAGATTCTAATGATATTAAGCATTTGAAGATACTCAAAGAAATGACTTCACAGTGAGCAAAAATACAAATGTATGCGCCGGCGAACGTTAGCATTACAGGCCTTAAAGATCTCCTATTATACTACTTTTCTGGTCTTAATTTCTCATTAATGACTCCTATGGAGCAACCTGACACGAATCACAGCACAAAAAAACATGTAGATTTTCGGGAAACTCTTCCTCTCGTCTGTGCGCGCTCAACAGTCTCTGTCCACACTCGGCTTTGTGCTTCAACGGGCGGAGAACTGTCACTCAATACATTTATTTATAGCCTCACTAAACCCCACTAAAAAGTGCTTAACTACAACCACACTGCTCTCTGCTTACCTTGTATTTTATTTTTTTAATTCTCCCATTTTTTTGGAGGCCTGTTGGGGATTTATTTTGCCCTCCAGGCCAAGTTCTTTGATCAATGTCCTGTATCATAACACATATGCAGGGTAATGATTGTGAACAACAAAAGAAAAACACCCAGACATGTGTATGCTATCAGGTAACCTTCAAACAAATTACTCACTCCGAAAGTGATCTTGCAGCACTCTTGGAGCGGTGAAAACGCTGCTCATTTTCAGCACGGAACCGGATGAGCTTTCTAGTTTCCTCTGGAGTCCCTGCATGACAGGAACACGGAAATATCATTGTAGAGATCTCAAATTAACCAATGCTATAACATTACTATCCCTAAATAGCAGGAAACCCCTGCTGGCTCTCCATAGAGCATACATATCTTTGACGTTAATTAGTTTGTTTTTTATTATTAGTGAAGTGACGTTTTGTGAATCGGACCAAGCTCCTCACAGCTGTCAAACAGAGACAACATTTTGTTGTATCATGTGTGATTTTAAATGCATAAATTATTGGAAAGGGTTTAACGTTGGCTGGTGTGTTATGGTCGGGAAGCAGCTAGCAGAAGCTCGACTACATAACTTGGCAGGGATGTTACCCCAGATCACCTACTATAGCCTACACATCGACCATAACAATCTAGGTCTTTAAGGCGATATCGATATAAAACAAGTATAATCCTGTGGATTCTACGCCAACTCAGTAAATGATACAAAACGGATACTTCACTCAGTATCGTCCATGCTCAGTATGGACTGCATTGTGGAGGAGTAGCCTACAAGCTCTTCTTCTCCCACATTAATAAAAAAATAAAAATAAAAATTACCCACACTGTCCTTGGTGGCGGTGTTATCTCTTCTCTCCTCTGGATGTTTATGTAAAGAGACGCTCTACTCCAGACTCCCTTCACCTACTCTCCTGTGAACTCTTATCTGTGACCGGGCCTCGAGGTCGTCTCCTAGGACTGTCTCATAACAACTGACGCCGGCAGACTCCCACTACGTCCGGACAGAGATAGCTTCATGGAACACACACACACGTATACACATAGCACACACATCCTGACCACTCAAGCCTTCCTGAATCCTCCCCCTCTCCCTCCTGTCGCAGTGCGGATGCTGCGGGCGGGGCGCCTACTGGCTGCGTACGCCCCCTAGTGCACATTAAAACGGGGGAGCCACCTAGTGGTGTTACATGTTATAAAACGGACTTGTAAATCTTTATTAACGGAGAAATTACCTATATATATACCAGACCAACGGAGTTTTCTGCTCCAACGCATGACGTTATCAGCCTTGGAGATCGGCACGGTGGGAGGACAGTGTTGGCTACTGTACAGAGGCTGAGAAACACCGGGAGGAAAATTTATTATTGCGGGCGGCTGGTGCTGCATGAAGCCGCTCGGGGAAAACGTGGGGAAAGTGAGCCAGGAGAATGGGCTTCCTGATTAATTCAGTGAATATGTGCGGCTGTGCTTTAGCCGATAAACGAAGTTAGCACCGGTCGGATAGCATTTAGTTAACTCACCCGGTTGTGTGCGGCCACCACCTCCATATAATGAACCCAAACATAACGGTTAAGTCCGGGGAACTTTCACGACGAGTACAGCGAAGCACCGGTGTTTATGCCTATATCTACGCCAGCCACGGTCCCGTCACAGCCAGATAGGGTAATGTAGGCTACTTGCCTTTATTTTGTACTGCCGTGCGCACAATGCTGCTGTAAATGTGTTTGGTATGGTGCTGCCTTGCTGTTTGTGTTCATTTCCGAGCAGCGTGAATCTGCAATGCTGTTTTAAGGCTATTTGTTCCGTTCAGTTGCTGTTTATTTGTCTTTTGGCACAATTGTTGGCCGTGTTGTTGTTGTTGTTGTGCGGACATGAACGCTGTTGTGTCGGGTCGGGTCTGATCGCAGCCATGGTTGATTAGGGGAATAAATATATCGGGGGGAGACTAGGTGCGTTGGGCGCGTTGAACCATTTTGACACAAAATGATCAAGCGCCAGATAAGGTGCGTTGGCCACCGCACCCAACGCGTTTGGTGTGTTCGCACCTTAAGACTTTGAAAACGGCCTATCTAACAAGTGAGTCTGCTCGGTCTTGGCACCACCCCCCCAGTGGCACTTCCTGGTTACTACAGTGGTGGTCACTTCCTTATTGGATGCTGGTAAAAATCGCTGAGGTTGGGGCTTGAGCAGCACGCGGGCAGATTTGAGCAGGAAGGTGGGGGCATATTGCCGCATTACCATACATGGAAAAACCCGGGAACGTGACGACGTCAGGAATTTTGAACCGATTTGAACAAGTGAATTCTCGACCAACTGCCCTAGCGCTCTGCACAGCCACCCCAAACGGTCAGCAGGGAATACGTCACAATGCATGTACTTAATTATTTGATACACTAAAAAAAAAAACGCATATTGAATGAGATATTGGCTAATTTGCATATTTTATTAAATGTTTTAGACAAAGTGTAATACAAAAAGTATTTCTCATAATATGAAGATTAATCTTGTAGAAATGTATGAGGATATCTATAAAGGAAAAAAAAGTCCCATTCACCACGTAGTGTGATACTAGTGTAACCTGTTGTGGTCATTTTCAGGACTTTCGCCACGGATAGAGATTTTGACCTTGTTTCCACCTGGCATTAATATGTGGTTCTGAGGAATCCGATCGTTATATGTAAATGTAATATGCTTGTTCACACCTGGCCTTAACAATGCGTCTTCTATGCGCGTTTGCGATCCGGATTCGAATTCCCCGCGCTGTATGGAAATCAGCTCGTACATCATTTCCGCTTATACTGTTGTTTTTAACCGGCGCCCTTGCCTAGTCTGCCGGAAATAATTGTTAATAAATAGATGCAATGTGTTGTGTGATTTTCGTCAGTAGCCTATAGTAGACCTAGAACGCCAAACTGTACACTATCGCGTCAGCTGCTTCAGCTTGTCGGTCTTTATTTCTAGCAAATGACCCGTTCGCTATACTTTATCCCTTACGTATTTGTTTTCGTCATGCAGTTCGCTCTCTGTTCGATAGCACTGTATAACATCTTTATTTGCACTACTGATAGACTGTAAACGAGGGTTACTATAACTGCTAATAGGGATGCAAACGGGACACTAGAGCGGAGAGTTGTTTATCTCTTGCTCTGACTGCAGCTGGGAGGGGCTGCTGCGTGAGGACTCTGCCGCCTCTCAGTGCTCTGGGACCGGGGGGAGTGGCCGCGGAGTCACCCGCTGCTCGTTTAGAAGTTAAGAGCGATACATGCTTTAGCGACAGCCAGGGTCTCCAAAAGTCACCATTAACACCAGAAGAAGCGGCTAGATTGGTCGCTTTTTTTGAAAAAAGAGTCGCCAGAGGCGACAAAGTTGCTAAGTTAGCAACACTGCCATCTCACCATGGAGAAATTATTAAGCAACGGTGCGCTTTTATGACGTGAATTGTCGCGTGAATGAGTACGCGTTTCCTACCAGTCACTCGCTGCAGTTGAGTGGGCGGGGCCTAATGTGTATGAGATACACATACGTGTTTCCACTGTTAATGGGTATGTGGATATGTGGTCTCAAACCACCTCCGAATGTGGATAATTTCAATGCGCATTCAATGCGCATTGAGCGTGTTTCCACCTGTAGTTAGCGCGATCGGATCCTAAAAACCACATATTAATGCCAGGTGGAAACAGGGTCTAAGTCACACATCCCATGTTGTTCACTGGGGTCATATTAGTCTATACCAGTTGAGATATTCTCCGCTAAATGAAGCGCATACAAAACTTTCCCAGCACCTAGACCACACCTTACGCCTTGTGTCCGTTGTACGGATGGTGCTTCTAGTGTTCAATAGAAGGAAATGTGGAGTCGCCGCAGTGATCGCAGGGACTCTCACTTTTGTCATTATTAAACTAATAAATCTGACTGTATTTCATATCAAGCGGACACAGATGATGACTGTATCAAATATCAAACTGATGAAAATTATCCGACTGTATATAGTGTATCACGTAAATAAATTACGTTCCGGACAGAAATATCGCGTAGGGGAGGAGTTTCGGAGGCAAAACGGACATAACGGAGAATCACATAGGAATGAAGGGACTTTCGGTCGGAGCCGGTTGGATCGCATACGAGAATGTGGAAACGAAGCGTTAAAGGTGCCCAGAGTGCCAGCTAAATTCCACCGACTCAATCCTGCACATTTCAGGGGGTTCACAAATGCTATCTACAATTTGAATTCCCAGTTTTTCCAATGGCAGTGGATAGTAAAAAAAAATATATCGGTGATTAGCAAATTGATAAAAAACAATGTATGTGTCACCTTGGCTTGAAATAATGTTACTGATTTTGACCACAGAGTTGGTTCATAGTAAAGCACAACCGATAGCTGAACCCAGAAAAAATACACATTCACTGAACTTACCAGGAAGCCCAATGTCCTCGCTCACTGCCATCCACGCCTGCTCCTTCTTGTTCCGGTTCCTGTACAACACCAACATTAGATGTGAATGAATCTTCACACCTAAACATGCAAGGTAGTCTAGGGTGAACTGAGTAATCATACCTACATCTAGACCAGCTACTGACATGTTGCCTCAGTAGCTCCTGACGATGGCTTCCCATAAAATTATAATAGTCACCAGCCAGTCCGCCCACTGTCAGCGCCTCGAATGTTGCGTTAAAGTCCTGTGTACGTTGAAATTGCACAACGGTCTCTTTGAGATTATCCCAACACTGGGTTAGGGTTGGTACAGGACTATTATTCATCTTATGGGTGCAGAAGCCCAGCAGAGGGTCCAGGACCAATTTGGTGGCAAGGTCATCTATCTCGCACAGCTCTGTCACACTCAGTCCAGCCATCTTCTCTTATAAGGCATTGGTGATCTCATCATCTGCTCTCTGAAAATGATGAGTCAGTCCGTAACTTGTTGTCAGGGAAAGTCATTCTGTTGTTGAAGTGAACACCTGCTTGGGAACATTTGTCACAACCTTGTTAAGAATTGTGGGCCTTTGTGTTTTATTTTTATTTTTTGAAGAAGGCGGCGTGTAAAGTAGCGAATTACATTTACTCGCGTTCCTGTAATTGAGTAGTTTTTTCGTGTACTTGTAATTTTTTAAGTGATTTTTAAAACCTATACTTTTACTTTTACTTTGAGTATGTTTATTTTGAAGTAATGGACTTCGCTACATTTTATATCACCTGCGTTACTGAGTAAAAAAATAGATAGGGAAAGGAGAGAAAAGAAAAGAAATATCGCGGGGGGCTTTTATTTTTACGGCACAATACCGGAAACTAACACAGAGAATGATCGACAGGATCATTGCGACTAAATGATAACAACAAACATTGCTTCCCTCTATCATTAAAACAAAATAATCCTAGTTAAACTGTCATTGTACCGCACGTGAAGACGTGAAGGCTTTTAAATGCAGCAAACCTTTCATGCAGCCGTGCGATCGGCCCCTCCCTCACCTAGCTTTCAGTTTAACTGCAGAGTAGGATGGAGACGGTGCGTGTTGCCGGGAGCTTTGAAAAACTTCCAGAAGAGTCAGATGACATGCGCGACCGTGATAGAGAGAGAAAAAAAGTCATATGCGACCCAGCTGCACCTCAAAACATCACGACCAATTAGTTTACTCACGTTAAAGGATTACTTTACCGCTACAGAACCTGGTTCTATCATTATAAAATGGCTAGTATAATGTAAGGAATTTGGTTTTTCTTGACTCAGTCTTCCCTTGGCCCAGCTGTCCTGATAATCCACCCCCAACCCCCACCCCACATAGATCTTACCGTGACGCGTAACGTGTCACGGTAAGATTTCTGGCTTGCGTGTGAGAAGGCGCAAAGACTACAGACGGGTCTAGTTCCGCACATTTTTCTGCCAACCAATAAGGAATGAGGGGGGCGGGACCTCCCTCACGAGATGTAAACAGAATGTCCGCCATGTTTCTTCCCCGCTAAGCGAAAGAACTAGACAGACTCAAACCTACGACCATGGCAGAAGCAAACGTTCAATTGGATATGACCGAAGTGGAATTTTTTAATCTAATGTTGGATTCGGACATCCAGGGCTATTTGTTCGAGCCAGAATATAGCGAGGAAGAGTTGAGAGTAATAGAGGAGGAGGAGGCTGCTGCAGCGGTCGCAGCAGCTGAACAGTTGCCTGTTGCAGAAGAACCGGAGCGCGCTGGAGTGAATTGTACAGGGGCGGGGCAGCAAGCTGAGCGAGCGCGGTGCATTGTTGGAGTTGGAGGATTTATTGCATTTGAGCATAGAAAAAAAAAAAAAAACACATAAAAACACTCTTTCTGCCTTTTCTCAGGCTAGGATGAACCGATTTCAATTTTTTTTGCACATTTATACTACATAGAGTTATATACTTTGTATAACCTTCATGTTTCCACCGGGGGAGTAATTCTTTAAGTCGAATCATAGTGGTCTATGACCAAGCAATAAAGGAATAAAAACACAGGAAGTTTAAAGCTCCTTGGCTCTTGCCACCACAACAGTCATCAATTAAGAACACTGTAGCCTACAATGCAACTTGCTTATCCAGCCAGCTCCATGAGATATACATTAAAATATGCCCTCACATTCCTGCTAGCAAAAGACGTGCCCTATCGACAACATTTGCAACGGTTTATTTTGATTTTGACACTTATTTAATTTAATTATAAAAAATATGTTTTACTTAGGCTATTTGCATTTTCCTTGTTTTCAGTTCAATTAGGATATGCTATGTTTAAAGTCATGGTTTCAAATGTTAAATAAGTGCATGTTGCAGTTCTTAAATCAATGAATAATTGTCTAATAATTGTGATTACACAATGTCAATCAAAATAATCATGATTATGATTTTTGTCAAAATCGAGCAGCCTAACCTTGCAATTTCCATGTTTTAGATCAATTGTACACAATTACATTATTAGAACTGCAGCTGCAGTCTGTTTAGGTCTGTAGACCGGTTATAATCCCATTCCCCCATTAACAGACTATTTGCTCCATATTTGCTTATCTAAAGTATAATGACACAGTATACATCCATACATGTGTGGTGCAGTGGCGGCTGGTGATTTTTTTTTTAGGTGGGGCTGAAATGTTATAAACCAGATTTTTTTGTGATTTTCACATACAAATGAAGCATTCTGGTGCATTCTGACAAAATAATAAAGACAAAATAGAACATTTCCTTACAAAGACAAATGGGGCAGGGGAACTAGGTTTTAACTTAATTTATTTGCCTTGTAGAATTCAGCAAGATTAAAAGTGCAAATACATCAATAACAATTGAGAATTATACACAAGTTCACATTCTCTTTCTCTCTGGCGTTAATCGGTATCACACCCAGAAGTACAAGCCTTCAAAGACTGAATAAGAGATAATAAAAGTTTAAATAAATCATCAGCAAGTGCTGGGAAACAAGTGATTATGATCACTGATAAAATTAATAGGCCTACATAAACACAAATTGTGACCATATGTCTTGTGTGCGTCACACCACCATAGGTTTGCAGAGAATTATACAATAATAGCCTATGCACACTAAAAGCATGATGCCAACATAGGTTTGCAGATAATTATTTGCAATATGCACACTAAAGGCATGATGCCAACATAGGCAATAGGTGAGGTTCTAGTGTTATGAACGTGTCAATCGCATAAACAAGCAACGTGATAATGGTAAGTCTAGCAGTAATCATACATGCTCAAAGTTTAAAAAAGCACTGCCTAATATTTTGAGTTGCACTACTCGTAGACTGTAGAAGAGGGGGGGGAAGCTGCTACTACAACTGCTAATAGGGATGCTAACGGACCACGAGCAGAGAGGTGTGTATCTCCTGCTCTGACCGCAGCTGGGAGGGACTGCTGCGCGAGGAGCAGGCCGCCTGTCAGTGCTCTGTTACGGGAGAGGGGCCGGGGAGTCTCCCGCTGCTCGTTGAGAAGAGTTAAAAGTGATACTTGCCTTGGCGAAAAAGTCACCAATAACACCAGAAAAAAAGCTAAAGTTGTCGCTTGTCGCTGTTTTGAAAAAAAAGTCGCCAGGGGGATTGAAAAGTCGCTAAATATAGCGACAACATCAAAGCTAAGTTGGCAACACTGCACGCGACTCCGCGAGCAATAGTAGATCCGTCCGAACGTTGTTGTTATTGTTGCCAGGTAACCAGTTCCTGGGCGCCACGTCCCAGCGCCCCAAACCCTCCGTTAAAAGTGAATGGCAATAGAAATTGATAGGGCCACTCTGAGTGAACGAGGGTTTGGGGCGCCGTGAGCTGGCGCCCGTAGAAGCTAAATGAGTCAGTTTAGAGCTTGAATTTCGCCATGAAATGTAAATACAGTGTCAGAATATAAATTCAGTGTGCATTCTTAAGTAAAATTAAATAGTTTAGTTGCCTCAAATTAACACACAAAAAAAACGTAAAGATTATTTTTTTTTGTTGGGGGGAGGAGGGGTGGGGCGGCGCCCTAGCGCCCTCTATGGGCCAGCCGCGGCTGGTGTGGTGACATGATTTATTTAATTTGTGCACTTTCATTTGTAAGTGTTGTATTAATTAAACAAAACTCATTTGAGATTTATATCCCCTTGTCTATATATATAATGCCCTACACTGAAGAGACCCCCGCCCCCTCCCGCTGTTAAAAAGTAACTAGTAACTTGTACTTTAAGTACATTTTAAATCAGCTACTTTTTCACTTTTACTTCAGTAGATTTTTAGACCAGTACTTTTACTTTTACTTAAGTAAAATTTCATCCAAGTAATCATACTTTTACTTGAGTAGAATATTTGTGTACTCTTTCCACCTCTGAGAAGGCCCTACTAT
>JAOPFK010000144.1:52500-55251 GCA_026122265.1 Ammodytes dubius | reverse complement strand
CCTCTCCTCTCTCATCTCTCCTCTCTCTCTCTCTCTCCCTCTCTCTCTCTCCTCTCTCCTCTCCCTCTCTCCTCCCTCTCTCTCTCCCTCTCTCTCCCTCTCCCTCTCTCTCTCCCTCCCTCTCCTCTCTCCCTCCCTCCCTCTCTCCTCTCCCTCTCTCTCCTCTCCCTCTCCTCCCTCCCTCCTCCCCTCTCTCTCTCCCTCCCTCCCTCTCTCCTCCCTCTCCTCCCTCCCTCCCTCTCTCCCTCTCTCTCTCCCTCCCTCCCTCTCTCCCTCCCCTCCCCCTCTCTCTCCTCTCCCTCCCTCCTCTCTCTCCTCCCTCCCTCCCCTTCTCCTCCCTCCCTCCCTCCCTTCCTCCCTCCCTCCCCTCCCTCTCTCCCTCTCTCCCTCTCCCTCCCTCTCTCCCCTCTCTCTCCCTCCCTCCCTCTCTCTCTCCCTCCCTCCCTCCCTCCCTTCCTCCCTCCCCTCCCTCCCTCCCTCTCTCCCTCTCTCTCTCCCCTCCCTCTCTCCCCTCTCTCTCCCTCCCTCCCTCTCTCTCTCTCCCTCCCTCCCTTCTCTCTCTCTCTCTCTCTCTCTCTCTCTCTCTCTCTCTCTCTCTCTCTCTCTCCAGAGAACTAAAGAGGTTGTAGATTCAACATTCACTCCCGGCTCCACTAGGATTTCGACTCTGAGCAAAGGATCAAGAAACAAACGCCCAGGTCTGTGTTCTCTTCATTTTATTTTTTATTTTATTTCAGACATATCAAAAACAATACAAACCTAATACCCAGGGGGCAAAGTGATTTTATGGACATGGAGCGTTGTAAAAGGTTGTTCACCAAAAATGACATCTAGGACCTTCCACGATCACAACCTGGGTGGACAACCTTGTCAACAAGCTGCTGGAAAGCTACAGCGGGCCGACGTAGCAAATCAGAACCACTGTTTAAGTGAATGGGGGTGAATGGGGATGGGCTAATGGGGAATTTTTTTGAACTTATATATATCATTATGAAACTTTGCCAGTTGTTTACTGACATTAAAACAACAACTTTTTGTATTACAGTATTTTCGAAAATGTTTAAATAAATATGAAAAATCATCAATATCTTACTAATGATGCGTAAATTTGCATATCTGCAAAGCCCCAAAATCTAGATGTTGGAAGAAAACAAAGTCAATTTGTTTTTAAATTTTGAAAACAAAACAAGTGTCCAACTGCCTGAAGCCTTTCCTAATCACAGTTCAAATTTGATCAATAACCCATAGAAAATAAATTTTTTACACAGTTACATTTCATGTGCCATGGACCAAAAGTGTCCTTTTGGAGTCTCCAGCTGGTATTTTAGGAAACGGCTAGACATTCCCTTGGAAAAAACAGTGTAAAAAATTTATTTTCAATGGGTTATTGATCAAATTTGAACTCTCCCCCTCCCTCCCTCCCTCCCTCCCTGTCTGTCTGTCTGTCTGTCTGTCTCTCTGTCTGTTTGTCTGTCTGTCTGTCTGTCTGTCTGTCTGTCTGTCTGTCTTTCAGAGCGGGGTCGTCAGTGGATGATCTGTGAAGGTTTCCAGTTCATCTTGTTGAATCAGGCCAACGCTCTGATCGCACTCGGAGTCAATCCACGATTCAAGGTAATTCACTCACTCACTCACTCACTCACTCACTCACTCACTCACTCACTCACTCACTCACTCACTCACTCACTCACTCACTCACTCACTCACACACTCACTCACTCACTCACTCACTCACTCACTCACTCACTCACTCACTCACTCACTCACTCACTCACTCACTCACTCACTCACTCACTCACACACTCACTCACTCACTCACTCACTCACACTCAGCAACACTCACTCACTCACTCACTCACTCACTCACTCACTCACTCACTCACTCTCTCACTCACTCAGTCACTCACTCACTCACTCACTCAGTCACTCACTCACTTTTGATTGATTTATCATTGGCTCTTTAAAGTCTCTACGAGGAACTTTTAAATATTTCTGAAACAGTCTCATTTTTCCTCTGATGATCATAAATTACATGTAACAGCAAACAAGACCATCAGTGTAAAAGAATGCTATTTTTATATAGTTTTTCTTAATGCCTTTGTCATGGGTATACGTTCACCCAGGAACAACAGCTGGCGTGGTAAAAACACTACCGCTTTTGTCCAAAGGGGGGCGCTAGAATTAACACACACTGAAAGTTCCTCAGAGCACCTTTAAAACACAAGGGATTTAGAAGTCTTACATCTGATATGGAAAATCTCACACACACACATATAATATTGTGTGTGTGTGTGTGTGTGTGTGTGTGTGTGTGTGTGTGTGTGTGTGTGTGTGTGTGTGTGTGTGTGTGTGTGTGTGTGTGTGTGTGTGTGTGTGTGTGTGTGTGTGTGTGTGTGTGTGTGTGTGTGTGTGTGTGTGTGTGTGCAGGACGAGGTGTTGTGTCAGCTGTGGAGGATTTACCTTCAGAAGAGTCGACAGGCGTTCTGCCACAACCCCGTCAAGAGCTCCAGATTCAGAGTGGTGAGAGAGACACACACACAGAGACACACACACACACACACACACACAGACACACACACACAGACACACACACACACACACAGATTCAGACACACACACACACACACACACACACACAGAGACACACAGGCACACAGAGACACACACACACACACACAGGCACGAACACACAGACACGTGAACACACTCACACTCGTAGTCTCTCAAACACACTGACAAACAGGTGAACACACA
>JAOPFK010000144.1:42500-45000 GCA_026122265.1 Ammodytes dubius | reverse complement strand
TGCATGAAACACATTAGGATAGATAGATAGATAGATAGATAGATAGATAGATAGATAGATAGATAGATAGATAGATAGATAGATAGATAGATAGATAGATAGATAGATAGATAGATAGATAGATAGATAGATAGGCAAGGCAAGGCAAGTTTATTTCTATAGCACAATTCAGACACAACAGGGGCATGATTAAAATACATCAAGATTAAAATACATCAAGTATAGAATAGACATTAGAAAAGTGAAGAAAAAAATCAAAATCAAAAAATCAAAAGCAAGTTCTAATTTACAATGGCGGCCCGATAATAAGCAACAGAAGCCTCTTAAAACAGATACAATACAAATAAGGTTTTTTATTAAAAGTATCTTTTTTAAAATGCGTCAGATGTCCATTATATCCTTCATACTCCTGCCAGTACGGCCTTGACTTGCCTTGGCATTTAATTTAATTTTTAGTGGCATTAAAAAGGAATTACCGGTAAACAGTCTTAAATTTAACTTGGATATCAATGGAGAAGGGGGAGATGGATGGATGGATGGATAAATAGATGGATGGATGGATGGATGGATGGATGGATAGATAGATAGATAGATAGATAGATAGATAGATAGATAGACAGACAGACAGACAGACAGACAGACAGACAGAAAGCTTTTCAACGTATAAACTTTTCTTTCTGCCCGTGTCTCTTCAGGAATCAGCGATCAGCTTCAGATCTGTTTTGAGAAGCTGTCTGGCTCTGCGTGCGGTGTGCAGCGCGCGGCTCCCTCCAGCTTTATGTTCCAGTGGGGGCCGAGGAGGGAGCGGACGGGCCCAGCATGAGGCACCGAACCCTGGGCAAAGATCTCACCACGCAGGGGTCCGAGTACTGGCATCCAGCGCTAAGAGAATGCAAGGCTAGGTGGGTAGATAATATACACTATAGGTGGATGGATGGATGGATGGATGGATGGATAGATATATATATAGATAGATAGATAGATAGATAGATGGATGGATGGATGGATGGATAGATAGATAGATAGATAGATAGATAGATAGATGGATGGATGGATAGATAGATAGATAGATAGATAGATAGATAGATAGATAGATAGATAGATAGATAGATAGATAGATAGATGGATGGATGGATGGATGGATGGATAGATAGATAGATAGATAGATAGATAGATAGATGGATAGATAGATTTATTTTATGTGCAATGTGTGGATAGATGGATGGATGGATGGATGGATGGATGGATGGATAGATAGATTTATTTTATGTGCAATGTGTGGATGGATGGATGGATGGATGGATGGATGGATAGGGGGCCGAGGAGGGAGCGGACGGGCCCAGCATGAGGCACCGAACCCTGGGCAAAGATCTCACCACGCAGGGGTCTGAGTACTGGCATCCAGCACTAAGAGCATGCAAGACTAGGTAGGTAGATGGGTGGGAGGGTGGACGGATGGATAGATAGATAGATAGATAGATAGATAGATGGATGGATGGATGGATGGATGGATGGATGGATGGATGGATGGATGGATGCATGGATGCATGGATAGATAGATAGATAGATGGATGGATGGATGGATGGATGGATGGATGGATGGATAGGGGGTGAGGAGGAAGTGGACGGGCCCAGCATGAGGCACCGAACCCTGGGCAAAGATCTCACCACGCAGGGGTCTGAGTACTGGCATCCAGCGCTAAGAGAATGCAAGGCCAGGTGGGTAGATAATATACACTATAGGTGGATGGATGGATGGATGGATAGATAGATAGATAGATAGATAGATAGATAGATAGATAGATAGATAGATAGATAGATAGATAGATCATGGATCAGTTTGGATACATTAGAATACTTGAAGAGGTCATGTTGCCTTATGCTGAAGAGGAAATGCCCTTGAAATGGGTGTTCCAACAAGTCAACGACCCCAAACACACCAGTAAGCGAACAAGTTCCAGACCAACAAGATTAACGTTATGGAGTGGCCAGCCCAATCCCTGGACCTTAATCCAATAGAAAACCTTTGTGGTGACATCAAAAATGCTGTTTTTGAGGCTAAACCAAGAAATGCAGAGGAATTGTGGAATGTAGTCCAATCGTCCTGGGCTGAAACACACTGCTATTATTTTGAACACAACTGTAGATGGAGGGATGGATGTCTGTCTCTGTCTCTGTGTGTGTGTATTATGTTTTAAATGAGTCTGTCTGTCCCTGCCTGCCTGTCTGTCTGTCTGTTAAATGACATCAGTTGTGTTGATTTCTTCTCCTGTCTTTCTCAGTCACTGTCGGTCTCACTTCTCGGAGGTTGAGCCCACGTTGCCGCGGTCCTTCGTCTGGTTGCTAAGGCTCTTCTGTTTCCTGCTGGACGTCAAACCGCCGGAGCTGTACCAGGAAGTGCTGCGACTGGAGAGGCTTGTGATTGGTTCAAAACGACAAACCAGGAAATGACTATCAATTCAATATTTTAAATTTGTTTATTTTTTGTTTATTTTGTTTA
>JAOPFK010000144.1:0-17500 GCA_026122265.1 Ammodytes dubius | reverse complement strand
AAACACGCACGGCGACACATGACCACAAAGAGAAGCACTACATCATCATCATCATCATCATCATCAAATACATCTCCGTCTAATTCGGCGTCTAATTCGACTTCTTCTTGGGCCGGTGAAAGGCAAGATGGCGGCAAAATGGCGGCGCCGAAAGGGGGCAGTCCGAACGGTCTTTCTGTCGGCTGTGTGCTGGTGCCAACAGCGGCGAATTAACTAAAAGACTGTTTTAAAAAGATGTTTAAAAAAAATAAGAAATAAGTGACAATTTTTTTTTTTTTTTTTTTTTTTTTTTTTTTTTTTTTTTTTTAATACCAGTCAGACTCTTATATTGCGTCTCTGGCTCCGTTTACACAAAACTACAGGGTCATTATTACAACATGGTACACTCTGATTAGTTTAAAGGTGCAGTCAGTGATTTTGGTAAATGGTAAATGGTAAATGGTAAATGGACTTGACTTATATAGCGCTTTTCTAGCCGATTTTCTCAGCCCCAAAGCGCTTTACATATCTTACCATATTCACCTATTCACACACACACTCATACACCGATGGCAGTAGCTGCCATGCAAGGCGCTCTCTGAACCATCGGGAGCAATTTGGGGTTCAGTGTCTTGCCCAGGAGAATGTCTTGTTTTGTAAGAAGAAAATCACTTTTTTGGGTGGTTAAAAATTAGTGGATATCCTCCGAAAAGATCTGTGCTTTTTTTATAAGTGGCCGTACTGTGTGTTGTGTTGTGTAAATACACGCAGCCTAGGCTCTGTAAACTGGTTAGTAAAACAAAGGGGTATGTAAACAAAGGGGGGTCCAAAGTAGTTAGAAAGATGCCCGTATGCACACACACACACACACACACACCACACACACACACACACACACACACACACACACACACACACACACACACACACACACACACACAGAGTACAGACAGGTAGCAGATCATGAGGAGATATTCATTGATTTTGACAAAAAAGCGATTTTGACAACAAGCGTTCTCCAGAATCACTGACTACACCTTTAAACTAACGCTTTACTGTGGCATGATGGAAGATTGACACTCACACACACACGCACACACACACTCACACACACACACACACACACACACACACACACTCACACACACACACACACACACACACACACACACACACACACACACACACACACACACACACACACCTACACACACACACACACAGCGCCCCCTAAGGCTGGAACAAGCATTACAACCCAGATCAGAGAGGATTTAGTGGATTTGGGTTTACAGTTACCGGGACTTTAAGTTTTTCTTCCTTCAGCCTTTCTATCATGCACACACACACACACACACACACACAGACACACACACACACACACACACAACACACACACACACAGAGCCTTTCTATCATGCCACGGTAATTCAAAAAGATTCAAATCAAATGCATTTGTACAGCTGATGATATTAATCAGAGTTTTGCCGTGATCTCGTTTGAAAAAAATAAAAATAAAATAAAAATAAATAAATATCACGTTTTAAGTGATAAATGAAAAGTCAGACGCAAGCTCTGCTCAGGACCGTTATAAATACTCACACAACTCAGAAACTCAGAAACTCACCCTGCGTTCCGAATCGCATACTTTCTATTATTCTAGTTTGGTAGAAAGAAAAAAAAGATTTAGGATGTCCCGATTCTTGTGGCCAGATTCAGGATGGTTAGAAGTACCCGGATGTCCTACTTCATGCGGCCAAGATTGTTTAGTGTTGAAAACTGCATCCTATTTGGGGCGATTCTGACCCACAATCCAGTGCGCACGTGAAGTGACGTCACATCGATGAAGCCTCCGTATGAAAACAAAAGGGGATGAGACGGATATAAAAGCAAGATCAAGGTGCAATGTTATGATGAAATAAGAGAGTAAAGTATGTCCCAATAGTATGCCTACTGCATCCTAACTAGATTCTTTTTATCGTCGGATGTAGTATGGAGGAGAGGAAAAAGAAAGAGTATGCGATTCGGAACGCAGGGTTAGAAACCAAACAGGCTGCTACTATCAACCATGGACACTCCAGACTACAACCTGACAATGCACTGGATTTTATACAATCTTAAAAATGCTTGTTTTTGTACTCTCTCTCTCTCTCTCTCTCTCTCTCTCTCTCTCTCTCTCTCTCTCTCTTTCTTCCCCCCTCCCTTCCCCCCTCTCCCTTCCTCTCTATCCCTCCCTCTCTCTCTCCCCTCCCTCCCTCTCTCTCCCCCTCTCTCCCCCTCCCTCTCTCTCTGTCCCTCTCTCTCTCTATCTATCTAGAATCATGTTTACTTCCATGTGTAAATGTCAAGTTTAGCAAGAATTGTATGCACTCCTTTTTTTTTTATTACATTTTTCTTTTCTTTGCCAAAGCCTCTGTATCGTGCTTAGATATTTAGCCGTCAGTTGTTTGTGCTTGTAAATAATGTACATTTATCAATATCTATATGAATGTGACGTGTATTCCAATCTCCATTTATTGACAGTAAGACTTAAAGGTGCTCCGAGGAACTTTTAAGTTTGGGTTAATTCTAGCGCTACCCCTTTGGACAAAAAGCGGTAGTGTTTTTAACCACGCCAGCTGTTGTTCCTGGGTGAGCGTATTTATATACCCCATGGCAAAGGCATTAAGAAAAACTATATAAAAATAGCATTCTTTCTTTGCACTGATGGTCTCGTTTGCTGTTACATGTAGTTTATGATCATCAGAGGAAAAATGAGACTGTTTCAGAAATATTTAAAAGTTCCTCGTAGCGACTTTAATGATATTTTTGAGAAGTCAGTGGACAGTATTCCTCACTGTGATACTACCTAATACCATTGCTTTACACATTATTTTGTATTATTTTTTATTTAAAATGTTTTTTGTTAAAATTGCTGTTCTTTTTGGCTGTGTTCGGAAAGCCCTACTGACGTCCTACTCATACTAAAGCCCTAGTAACGTCCTACTCATACTAAAAGCCCTTCTAACGTCCTACTCATACTAAAGCCCTAGTAACGTCCTACTCATACTAAAAGCCCTACTAACGTCCTACTTATACTAAAGCCCTACTAACGTCCTACTCATACTAAAGCCCTACTGACGTCCTACTCATACTAAAAGCCCTACTGACGTCCTACTCATACTAAAAGCCCTACTAACGGCCTACTCGTACTGATTTTGACGTCAAGTTGAGTATGTTGTGGTTGTGTATGCGAGAAATTCCCGGATGAGTACTTTTTGTGTATGGATCGATAGGTTACTTTTCCTACTCAACCGCCCCACAATGCATTGCGTCTTTTCAAACGACACAGAAGTATTTTTTTTTAATTCTTTATTGCTTCTGTATTGTAAACGGTCCGACGAACCTCGCATACACAATGGATGGTTAAGTAGACAGTATGTAGTATATACATGTTGAGTATGTAGGAGGGAGGACGTTAGTAGGACTTTTAGTATGTAGTATGTTGAGTATGTAGGAGGGAGGACGTTAGTAGGGCTTTTAGTATGTAGTATATACATGTTGAGTATGTAGGAGGGAGGACGTTAGTAGGGCTTTTAGTATGTAGTATAAACATGTTGAGTATGTAGGAGGGAGGACGCTAGTAGGGCTTTTAGTATGTAGTATATACATGTTGAGTATGTAGGAGGGAGGACGTTAGTAGGGCTTTTTCGGACACAGCCATAGTTTCATTATTTTGTTGGCCCATAGTGTAGCCAGTAAAGAAGATACCTCATGTTATTAAATGTTATTCTTAATAATGTTATAACGGCGTATATATCGGAATATTCCCATTTCTGAACATTTGCCTGTAAGCGATTGATGAAGGAAAATGGTTTTTTTATAATAAAAATTTACCAAGAAATGTCTTTGACTGTTTAATATTATAAATAAAGGATGAAAAGATATGATAACTAATAAACACACACAGACACACAGATACACACACACACACACACACACACACACACCCTCACATACACTCTCTGATTTTTGTAATGTCTATATTTTTGTCTATTTATCTTCCATAACATGTCTTATTTCATACTAGTATAAATCAAAGGTCCAACATATACATTCAGGTGTTTATTTGACTAAACCTTGTCTGTTTGCGTCTGTATATTTCTCCTATAATACAACCATCTTTAACGGACATTATCTCAACATTAGTTTTTTTCCATTAGGCCTACACTGAACCAAAAATCTCAACTTTCTAAAGCACTTACATCAACTAAACTTTCCATAATCATTCTCAGCACTATTCTGAAGGTTATTACAGAAGGATTTGTTCATATGTTGTTCATTGTCTGATTTATGAAACATTTTATTCTTAAAAACATGATGAAAATGCATTTTAAGACCTGTATGTTGTATTTCTTTTATTTAATAAAATGAAAAAAGACTATCAACAAAAAAATATTAGTAAAAACTAGATAGATAGATAGACGGACGGACGGACGGACGGACGGATGGATGGATAGATAGATAGATAGGCAAGGCAAGGCAATTTTATTTATAAAGCACATTTCAGGCACAGGGCCACTCAAGGTGCTTCACAGGGTTAAAATCAAATAAAGAATACAAATACAAAAAAGGAACAAATTTAAAACATGGATAAAAATACAACATTTAAATAAAAGAATTAAAACATTTTACCAAAGAAAAAAAAGTACAGGTCTACAGATAGATAGATAGATAGATAGATAGATAGATAGATAGATAGATAGATAGATAGATAGATAGATAGATAGATAGATAGATAGATAGATAGATAGATAGATAGATAGATAGATAGATAGATAGATAGATAGATAGATAGATAGTTTTCATTCCTTCTTATATAAACGCGGTCATTGTGAAGTTTCTGCTCAGCGACAGCGTTCTGTTATCATAGATAGTATAATAAATGGATAGAGCAGCATGGCCGACCTCAGTTCACCGAGGGAGTATCCCTTCTCTCTTGGCGTGTGCGCGCCGCCATTTTGCCTAAGTTTGACTCCGCCTCACTTCCTCGTACCAAAAAAGGGCATGTAGTGACGTCGGGGGGAGGGAGATTGTCCCATCTAGCCGAAGTACTGTGACGTACACCGAGTTAGCAACATTAGCACGAGCCAGGAGCTAAGCTAACAGCACTCGCTCTACTAGTTAGCCTACCGGTAGACGAGCTCAGCCTCAGTCACGTAATTCCCTGCCTACAGTTTGGTCCAACAACCCCAACAGAGCTGAACATATTCTTAATATCACCTCCGAGCACCTGAGAGAGGGCATTAAAAAGTTCATAGCTGAAACCAGTGTTGGGAATAACGCCGTTTAAAATAACGGCGTAATCTAACTAATTACTTTTTCCGTCGTTACAACGCCGTTATCGTTACTGAACGTTAAATGCGTGAATTGATTGAATAAACTGTGTAATCCGAAAGCACCCCTGGCTCCATACTACACAAACTGCTAGTGAGGAGACCGGGTGGGTTAACAACAAGAGCGATTGTTATTTCTTATACTGTTTTAAGATGTGTTTTATTCAGTGTGGATGACATAACTGTCAGTTAGCGCCGTCACGTCAGTCAGTTTAGTGAAGTTTCTTTTTCTTTCTCTCTCTGTTGTGTGAGTGCGTGTGCGTTGCCGCAGTAACCACCTATCAATCCACGGTTGAAACGTGATCTCCCTGAGTTTGTTTGCATCGCCGTTTGAGTAAGTGCATGGAGTTTCCCGATCTCAAGGCTATAAATTATAATTTATGCACGTTATTAAACAGCCGCGATTCGCCGGTTGCAACAGCTGTTTAGCGTGTCATCATGAGCCGAATATTGCTGCTGTTATTTTCCTGGGATCTGTATGCTGCTGTGCATGTTAAATAAGGAAATACACATAGGTAAAATCCTTACTCCTCCTCTCATCGTCTCATGCTTCATAGTCTGACGTTAAGTGGTGTTTTAGCCGACACCCCTGAAGTGAATCCAGTGATAGCAGATCAGCACGGTACATTCAGCAGATTCCTCTAGGCCTACTACTTTTGTTGAGAACAAAATAGGCTAGGCCTAGGCTACTTGAAGTGCAGGATAAACCTGCTGTCTGTTGATGTGCAATAAATATTGAAGGTTATGTAGCCTACAGTAGGCCTACTTGTCTGTTCTACTCATTTCAACTGACTTGTGAAAACTGCTCAGAAAAATCTAATTTTTTGACATATAGCAACTTTTTTTTTTTTTTTTTTACAGTAGGCTAACGCAAAGTTAGGCCTACTTTCCCTGGTAACTAGTTACTTCTATAATTAACTAATAATTCAGTTACTAACTCAGTTACTTTTTGGAACAAGAAGTGAGTAACTATAACTAATTACTTTTTTAAAGTAACGCTCCCAACACTGGCTGAAACAAATGTCTCCTAGTGTTGACTAGGGCTAAACAAGCTGATATCAAAGTATTTGTAATAATATTAATTTTATTTTGGTCTTCAGACTGAAAATGTTATTAACAGTAATACATGACAAGGGAGGACATATTCAATCTATAAACAGATGAAAACACTAATTTAATAGCCTATAATTTAGAGCAGTTTTTTATGTTAAGGTGCAACAATTGAATAAAATGGTTAAATACACTTTGTGGCTGCAGTAATGTTTTGGGTGGAAGAGGGGACCACAGTAGCTCATGATAGTACCGTTTTTACCATGTCCATGATTTTTGGTTGTAACTGCTCAAATACAAAAAAATATCAGTTTTTTATAGTCCAATATCACAAATAACCATTTGCTACAGTGGGCTTTAGCCCATCGGTGGTCTAAAGAGTAGCTGAAAACCATATATGAATAAGGGTAGATTCCATATCACACATTAAATAAAATCCCAGCAAAGACTTGCTCAAGAAGTTCTGAGTAAGGTCCCATCTTCTGCTCCGCTTCTGCCATCGTTGAAAGCATCCTCACCTTATCCATCAGTCTGATTTGCCAGTCTTGACTCACTCTCCCGGAAGAAATTACAGCGCATCAACAGAGCATCCAAAATTATTGGCACCCCCTACCATCCCTTGAATTACTATTCCGCAAACTGTTACACACTACACAGAGCCCCCAAGATCATCTCTGATCCCACTCACCCTGCACACTATGCCTTCCAGCTACTTCTGTGAGGTGTTGGAGGACAATTGCCTCCAAAACAACTCGGTTCAAAAACAGTTTCAGTCCCACTGCAAGTAACATTCTAAAATCTGAACGCTGAGGATTAAGCATGGCCCGTTTGTATTATGTAATGTGCCTGTCTGTATCTATGTTTAATGTTCAATGTAAAGTTGGAACCTGTACCAAGGAGCTGTACTGAAAACAAATTCCACCAGCCTGGCTGTGTGGTCATTAAAAATATCATCATCATCATCATCATCATCATCATCATCATAATATCAGAGAATTGACTCTTTCAGTCACCAATTGAAATATCACTTGAGTAAAAGTAGAAAATGATATTAAGAGTACAAATACCAAACTGTAAAGATATTCTTTAACAAGTAAAAGTTTTGCATTCAAATTTTAATAGGAGAACTGGAAGTATGAAACATTTTTGGCATATTTTCATTAAATTACACTAAAATAATCTAAACATAATACATTTTGGGTCTATTAAGTTATCAATTAATACAATCATGGTTTCTATATAATTAGGACTATGTAATGTTGTAAAACAGTTTACTTAAGTTAGGAAAAAATCCCACAAAGAAAACGTTGAAAGATGAAGAGGAATACTTCTCCCAGGATGGACAGTGCAGAACAAAATATATCACAAAAGATCACAATCAATAACAATTATCACAAGCAGATAAGATGAGGTTAGTGTGAATGTAGGTGGACTTCAGTTGCTGCCAGATGTTCCTCCATGTTAACCTGGAAGAGGACAGAGAGACAACCACTGAGTCAAACAATACAGAAAGAGTCAGATAAAAGTAATGCACTAGACAATCAACTCATCTTGATGAATGGGACCAGCAGCAGGAGGGAACCTGGTTCGAGGTTGAATGAACAGCACGCATGATCTAAATGAGAAGAAAGGACAGAGAGGACCGAGAGGAAACTAGGAAGACAGAGAGAGAGAGAGAGATAGCTCAGCAGTTTGAGAAAGATAAACACTCAAGTGCACTGAAGAAAAGATGACAGGTTACAGCAGGTATGATAAAGATTCAGAATGGCCAGTCTTGGTTGAAAGCCCACTCACCACGACAAGGTGCAGACCAGGAGTGGGAACATATAAGACGAGACAAACAGTCAAAAAATAAAAGGCACAAGACAGAAGAGGAAAAAAAGGGAAAATAGGACAGACAGAACACTAGGGAACCTGCAATGAAACTGAAATATAAATTAGTGCAAGCAACTACTATATCACTATATCTTTGAATGCTTAAAGAACTTTGATGAGCATGCAGACTGTGGTTATTAACAGCAACTGTCTCGTCAACAATAATGTTATGAAATACTTTTTTTAAAAGGTTACATATTTAAAAAAAAAAAAATCTAAAATGATGTACTGAACTTTTAACATTTTCCCATGTAATTATGTAAACAATCAAAATTACAACCTAGCTTTTTAATCCTTGAACATAAACTTTTCCACATTTTGTCACGTTACAACCACACACACATACATTTATTTCATTGGTATTTCATGTGATAGACCAACACAAAGTGGTGCATCATTGTGAAGTGGAATGGAAATGAAATATGATTTACAATTTTTATAAATAAAAGACTGAAAAGTGTAGCGTGCAAAAGTATTCATCCCCCCTGAGTCAATACGTTGTGGAACCACCTGTAGATGCAATTACAGTTGAAAGTCTATTGGGGTATGTCTCTACCAGCTTAGCACATCTAGAGACTGACATTTTTGCCTATTGTTCTTTGCAAAATAGCTTGAGCTTCAGATGCAGCGTCAGATTGCATGGAAAGTGTCTGTGAACAGCAAGTTTCAAGTCTTTGCAAATATTCTCAATTATATTTAGGTCTGGAAAATTGAAAACCACATTTCATTTTCATTCCACTTCGCAATTATGCGACACTTTGTGTTGGTCTGTCACATAAAATACCAATAGAATAAATGTTGTAATGTGACATAATGTGTAAAAGTTCAGCGGGTATGAATACTTTGAATACTTTTTCAAGGCACTGTACGCATACATGAACATTAACCAAGGAGGTTGCATATGTATTTTAACTAATACAAGGTTAACATAACAAAATCAGCTCAGGCCCCGTTTATGCAGGCTCTAAGAGAAATTGAATGCTGTCTCATTTACTAGTTAAAAAGGTTTATGGAGGGAGGTATCATAACTATTTTAACTAATAAGGTAACATAACAAAATCAGCTCAGGCCCCGTTTATGCAGGCTCTAAGAGAAATTGAATGCTCTCTCATTTGCTAGTTAAAAGGTTTATGAGGAACGTAGTGTGTTTTCAAAATGGTTTGCACTGCATCCCTGCGTCCTACTTTTTAAGAATGTATTTACCTCACTGGACATTTGGGACCAATTCACAGAGACTAGGAGGGCTTAGTACTTGCCATTACACATGAAAAACTACAAAGAGAGGCCACATTTTCACAGACAAGTATAAAACTGGACGGACACACATTATATATTTATCTACATCTAATATTTACCTCCAAATCTTTGCACAGCTATATACACCAGACAAAACAGACACGTTTTTACAAATGCACATATTATACATTTATTTACATGATTATATATCTACATCCACTAATAATATTTACACACATATTTTATATATTTAAACAAATATATACACAAGACAGATACACATTCATCATTAAATGTACAAATATTAATCCTCATAATAAATAAATAAACAATAAAATAAACAATAATAATAAATATTTACAAATCTATACACACACACACAAGCAGTATCTCTCTCCCAGTTGTCTTGATACATGCAAGCTCCAGGTAGTGACAATGCCCATACTACCTATCCTATCTATTCTATCCTACTACATGGCTATCACAGCCCAAAACAGCAATGCCACCACAGACCCAGGCTCCGTTTATGCAAGCTCCAGGTAGTGACAATGCCCATACTACCTATCCTATCTATTCTATCCTACTACATGGCTATCACAGCCCAAAACAGCAATGCCACCACAGACCCAGGCTCCGTTTATGCAAGCTCCAGGTAGTGACAATGCCCATACTACCTATCCTATCTCCCCACATCGGACAAGATAACAATTTTTTGACAACGCCAAAAACCTTTCTATTCTCCATAAAAATGGATTAATTTTGTGAGTTTTTTCCTCACCATTTTACCTTCCTTAATTTTTTCTGTCTCACGCCTGGCAATATGGTTTAAACGGATTTTGCAGTACCAGGTAGCTGCCATCTTTAACAGAACATGAACATGGTTAGCCTCAACAGACATTTCGAACATATGGCTGTGAAGCTGGGGGAACAGATCCTTGTCAGAACAATCAGAAAGAACCTGGGTGACAATGGCTGCTGTTGTCCCTTTTCCACGTGGAGCCTTTCCCTCATTGCGTTTTAGGAGATGCTGGAAGCACTTTTCTGTTGCTTGGCAAATTGCAGTCATGCCTGCCGATGGTTTCTGAAGGCCACCTCTATCCTTCAAAGTCAGGAATTGATGCACCGAGCCATGTGATGTCAGTGCCTCTGAGCATGGCATGCACATCAGCTTCTGTTTCATCTTCTTTACAATGAATCCTGTGATGTAAGAGATGGCAGCTTCCTTGTACTCAGAGAGGTTGTCCACATCTGGAAGTTTAGCAAAGTTGTCATCTTCAGGCACAAGCACTTCCACTGGCTCCATGTCCACCCTGCGTGCGATGTTCATAACTGCAGGTGTTGAGTCAAGGATGGTCGTGTTGTCACGAAGGAGACAGTTTCCTGTGCCTTTCTTCACTTGATGCCTTACAAGGAGACGCTTGTATGCCCCTCTGAACTGCCTTACATTGGGGTTGTTGTTGTAACCTCCACGTGCTCTGACTGCAGAGAAGAACAGCTCCAAATGGTCCTGACTGAGTTTGTAGGTCAGAAGGTATCTGCACGGGGCAGCTGGCTGTTCCACCATGTCTTCATAGATGCCCATCACACTTCTTGCACAAGCAATGAAACCATAGATGGGTGTCTTTTTTTGAGTGGAATGCACATGTACAAGTCTGTTGTCTTTTCCTTTACATTTGAGCCCAAGTAGAAGCAACTCCATTTCATCTAAAGTAGCCTTGACTCGATGTTTAGTTGCTGGCTTGATGGGTGCTTTCTGTCCTTTTCCAAGAGGGTTGCGGCTGTTCAGGACGTCAAAGGCTGCATCGATGGTGCGCAGGAAATGAACTGTGGCTGCACATCCAATAAACTGAGGCAACTTCAGCCCCTGCTCACAGTATTCCAGGGCATCGGCTACACTGCTGCTGAAAAGCTGGGCTGCAAGATTGACTTTCATCTTTTGATTTCTCCACTGAATGTGTGCCATTTTTAGTTTGTTTCCAAGACGCAGCCCTTCCTTCTCCTGAAGCTTGTTGAGCTCTTGAATGTACTGCCATCTTACCTGCTGGCCATCGTCTCTTACCAGAACCTCAACCGTTGAAAAAACATTACGCATAAGCTTGAGCATGTGACATGGATCCAATAAAACATGGACCTTTTGTGTTGGATCCTCAGGGTGGAAAAAGAAAGGTCTCATGTCGTTTATGTCCAGTTTGGCACCAAGCTCCCTGATCATGGCAAAATTTTGAGAAGGACCGTCACATGTCAAGGAAACAACTCTTACACCTATGTTGTGAAGCCTAACAAGGCTCTCCTGGATGATGCTGGCTCTCTCTGCTCCAGTCAAGCTGTTGATTAAAAAGTAGGCGATGGGGATTTTCCACGACTGATTTATAGCAACGACCATGAGGACTAGTGCTTGCGTTGCCACAATGTTTTCCAACTCTCCTGAACCAATGTCAACATAACCATGAATTTGGTCCCCACCAAACTCTGTTTGTTTGTGAATGTACATTTCATCCACCATCAATGAACAAACTGTAGCTTCACCTTCTTTCTTTTTCTCAGCAACATGGCTTTTTAAAGCTGTAAATGAAGCAGCAGTAAATCCTGGATCTGCAGAGATGCTGGTGTACCATTTTCTTATGGTCTGAGGGTGAGGCAAGGCCAGTTGAAAATTTTCTCTGACATAGTCGTAGGCCTTCGGAGAGTAAAAGTGCAGTGTTGTAGCAAATTGCTTTACATTTTCAGAAAACACTGGCCTCTTCTGATTTGTGATTCGCTGAAAGATTTCTCTAGGAACATCATCAAAACCATTCAGAAGGGAGGCACAATCGTTTGAGATGAGAAATTTTTTCTCCAGTATTTTCACTACACCTTTCAAGGAGGAAACTTTAGATCGCCATTTCCTCGCCTGAGCGGTTTTAAACTTAAGCTTTTTGCGTGCAGCACAGAGCTTTCCTTGGATCACTGTATTTTTTCTTTTTAGTGATCTGGGCGATTCAGACACAATGTAGTCGTGATCCACATGATCACTCTTGACAACGCTAGCATATTTTCTGGATATTGAATAGCAGTGCTCTGATGCTACCTGTTTTTCACCAACATTTTTTAAGTGAATGGTGTTATCCGCATCAACATCAACACGCATATCGACAGTCAGAGCAGCACCATCATGTAGGACACCTTGATCAGTAATGGCCTGTTCAAGTGTGCTTTCCGGCATTATGCCACTTGTCTGATCGGCTGTACTACTCCTATGGTCTACAGATGCAACCTCCTGGTGGGTAACATAAGAACTAGGGCTTGGACTTACCTTTCCAGTACTTACCCTGCTTAGCCTCCTGGGTGTTTCATCTTTCTCCTTGAAGAAAATTGTAGGCACAGCAGTGTCCTTCAGGCAAGTCCGTCCCTTAAAAAAAAACATTAAAACATAGCAATTTAGTTTTAGGTTTTTAACAAAGGAACATTAAGAGTTTGCAATCAATGATAAGTTCCCTTTCTTATTTTAAATTGTTCATATTAAAAGTAAGCAGTTAATTTGTTTTTTTATATTAAAAGTGTATTAAATATGTGATACATCCATTGCCGTTAAAAAAACAATCCAACCAACCAATTTTAAATCTATGATTACAGCTTATTGAATTAAACTCAGTGACAAGTAAAAAGGAAAGGTTCTCATGTTTCTTTGATATAATTGGCAAGCATCATAGTGATTCCAGTTTAACGGTGACATAAAAAAGTAAGATTTTTAGAGTTCCCTAATTAGGTATTTGTCATTGTATTGGTTGTCCATACAGTCTCTTTTAAATTTGACAAATGTGTTACAAAAGGACTTGTGTGTGTGTCTGTGTGTGTGTGTGTGTATATGTGTATAGTTGTGTGTATATATATAATAATTAGAACATATTTGTCTATTTATTTGCTTTTGTAATAAATTGGTTGAATATATTTGTCTATTTATTTGCTTTTGTAATAAATTGGTTGAATTGTAAAGAGACTTTATTGATAGCCTGTACTTTTAAAGTAAAATGTTCCCTCCTTTGTTGGGTAAAAAAAAAGGTTTCTACCCTCGAGTCAGTGGTGAGCATCTGAGGCTTGAAATGGTCACTACAAAGACGATCTCCCCCTCTGGGTGTCCAGTTCTGTCTCTTCATGTCAGTCACCCATTTGTCCAGCCGGACAGGATCACCTAGGGGAAGGCTTTTGATGGAAAAACATTTATTTAAATTGTAAACATCGCATCATCATTACTGTTACCCCTATATTATTACATATACAGTGTAAAGCTGGGCAGTCATGCTACTGAGTTTTCAGCCATATTGTACCGCTGATGGATTGATTGATTTCTGTGTGAGGACAGGAGATAAAAGGAGAGGACAATTGTATATTTATTTTTGAGTTAATGCAGATGTAAATATATAGGCTAGATGATAACCTCCGTAATATCCAAGGATAACACAGCTACGGAAACACAGCCACAATTGTATATTTTATTTGAATGTAAAAAAAAATATATATATGATGTGATGAGAATTATTGCATATTATATGTGGGGGGCTTGACACTATACTGAAGTATGGTCTCCCCCCCCTCCCCATCCCCCCAAACGACTCTCCCAATGAATGCCTATTCCACACCTCTCATACAGGTTGCACAATCTATTGTTTTATGCCAGCTTCATTCAGCCAGCCTGTAGACTTTGTCTCTGTTACCTATTGTAAACCAAATTGGTTTCAGCCAACCCTTGTAGACATCCTGTCTCTTACCTATCGCAAACCGAATGAATTTGTTTAATTTAGATAGGCTACCTGCCTATTGTGGTAGAGGTGTGCCATATTAATGTGATGTTCCTTACAGTCTGCATCACTATTGACAGCCAAAAACTATTGTAATTGACTTTAATACAGTAGCCTATATGTCTCGTTTTATCTTTACAATGACGGCCATCGTATTATCTGCGAAACGGAGCAGTTTTTACGAATTCGCATAGCCCCTTCATCTGTATAAATATTAATGAGCGCAAACTTGTGAGCATAGCCTATATTTGGTCACAAAAGTGTATTTACGCCATAGTTTTAACCCATATAGTTTATAAAAGGTTTAACTGGACCGACCAGCCAAACACCGGGCTGCAGACGCGGAGCCCACTTTCGTTTCTGATTTTTGATATATGATTAAAACCGATATTCAAGACGTATTGAACACAGTAGGCTACTATGGTACAAGTGCGGTGATTTAATTAGCTGGCAAAACAGAACTAACACGCTGTGAGTGTTACACTTGCGAAACCAACACATTTTAGCCTAATTCGTTCTATACAGTTTAACATTGTTACATACAAAAATAATTGTAAATACAATGTTACTCACCGAAAAAACTGGCGACCACAGTTCTTGGACCATCGGTTGGTACAGTGTACCGACGAGCATGACGACATCTCCACAGCAGGGATCCACACACGAATGAAGGAATGAAGGCACTGTCTGCAGTCGACTTCAAGATGACGGAGTTAGCATGCTAACCCTTACAACTAGCCTTAGAGACGCAGTGAGGGACAGAGGCTAGCTGTCAATCAAGAGGCCGCGCCCCTAAAATTCATATATTTTAACCTCCAATAGAATAAAAACTAGCCTGCTAGAAAGAAATTCACCCCCCTCAGAGTTGTCATGGAGATATGAACTAAACATACAGACTAGAATGGTTTTTCAATCCAGGCCTGAAATAGGTTTAATAATGCTGTGAAAACGGCATGTTTAACATTGGAGTCAATGAGAGATGGCTCTCTTCTGCATACAGCCCCCAGGGGCACTTCCGGGTTACTACAGTTGTGGTCACTTCCTTATTGGATGCTGGTAAAAATCGCTGAGGTTGGGGCTTGTCTGTTATACAACCGTTGTCTCCCGGCAACAAGGCTCGGCCAATCAGCGTCCGGCGCTCAGGGGGTGTGACCAATGGGAGGCGAGGAATGCGCGTACGTCACAGGCTGAGGAGGTCCCGCGTGCTTGCCTTACTGACCGACATTCAGCGCCAGCCAAAAACTGTGCCTGTGTGTGTGTGTGTGTGTGTGTGCGTGTGTGTGTGTGTGTGTGTGTGTGTGTGTGTGTGTGAGAGAGAGAGAGACACACAGAGAGAGAGAGAGAGAGAGAGAGAGAGAGAGAGAGAGAGAGAGAGAGAGAGAGAGAGAGATATGGAAGACAGGAGGCGGTGTGTGAGACGGAGCAACAGCGACACTGAGCGGCGAGAGGCGGAACTGCAGCACCATTCAAAAACACCAACAGAAAAAGATTTAGGATGTCCCAATACATGCACATCAATTGTAGTATGCTGAAAATACATAAATGCCCCCACTAACTCCAATAGCATTTTGTAGTATTCGTCTTTATTCTTGACATTTCTCATCTTCCTTATCTGATTATTTTTTTCTCTCCTGTCTGTGGCCCTAAAACTCTTCTGTACTTTAGTATGTAGTGTAGTAAAAAGACTACAACTCTTCTGTACTTTAGTATGTAGTGTAGTAAAAAGACTAAAACTCTTCTGTACTTTAGTATGTAGTGTGGTAAAAAGACTAAAACTCTTCTGTACTTTAGTAGCCTATGTAGTGTAGTAAAAAGACTAAAACTCTTCTGTACTTTAGTATGTAGTGTAGTAAAAAGACTAAAACTATTCTGTACTTTAGTATGTAGTGTACTGTAGGAAAGAGAAAAAGTATGTGATTTAGTACACAGGGATTATATAAAAATATCTATGGTTCCAAGCCATGGACATATAAAGAAAGAGATGAGCCGACAGAGACGGCAAACAAACTTAATTAAAACTTAATCAAACATCCATTTAACAATTTTTTTTTTACTTTATTTAAAGCCACGACTCTTGTCTGTCTATACGAGCTGTTTTTGTGAAAAATTATTGAGTAATTTTCAATATTGAGGTGTTTTTTTCCCGTCCGACCTGGCGAGGATGGAGTATACGTGAGGGTTAGCCTACAGCTGAAGGCTAACATTAGCCTAGCATACAGCATACAGTTTTGTCTCGATATTGAAAATTACTCAATCATTTTTCCCAAAAACAGCTCGTATAGACAGACAAGAGTCGTGGCTTTAAAGAAAGTAACGTGTATGTGTGAAAGGCATGTCTTATTACGTTTTTATTAAGTTTGTTTGCAGAATACGGGTGTCATTCAATATAAAGTGAATGGAGCGCTGTGTATTGTTTTCCCCCACCATGGGCGTGGCCTCCGATTATGTCGCGTTCGGCTCTAAAAGGTGACGTCAGCAGACTGCGGGCCACTGATTGGCCAGAGAGTGTGATGATGTCATCATGAGAGCGACGACCCGAGTCCGGCCCGCGGCAATTTAAAAACACTGGCAACAAACAAACAAACAAACAGCGCCGCAGCGAACAGTTCATTCACCGTCCACTCCGTCTTCACCGTGTCAGTAAGTAAAAAAAACAGAATTAGAAGATACTTTATTAATTTGTTGATAATTTTAGGAACATTCTATATTCATAAATCCAAATGTAGTAACTCAAAACCTTCATTCGTAGCTTTTGGCAGGGAGACCAAGCAGTAGCCTACTAGGTTACTACTAGTAGGCTACATCAAGTCCATTTTTGATTCTAAAAACAAGAAAGCTGCTAAAACTGTACAATTGTGCTCTATATATTTAATTTGTTTGTTTGACACTCTCCTTGGCTATACATATTTTTGACTGAGATGCTTGATATGCATTAATTACTTGTTTTGTTGTGTTTTGTATCGTTTCATAAAGATTCAATAGGCTAAAGATTGTTTAAAAAAAAAAAAAAAAAAACATGTCGGCCGAGCCTCAGTCTTCTCCGTGGGCCGACGCCGAGGTGCAGTCGCTTCTGAGTCTGGTGGCGGAGGATAGTTTCCAGAGGGCGATGGACAGAGTATACCGCAGTACCGAGAAGGTTGATAAGCTTTATAAGAAGCTCGCCAAGCTAATGGGAGTCCGAGGCTACAGCAGGACATCCGCGCAGTGTCGGGA